>WNGS01005997.1:4749493-4778954 GCA_020271785.1 Procambarus virginalis
ATTAATGTATGACTATTTAAGGAGACTAGGTTAACTAGAATGGGTCAGACTTAGGATAAGTTTATTGACCGTATTGATTAGAGTTGCAGATTGACTGTCATTGATATATAAGATATTCTAAGTAAATTTGTGAAAATCTTAGTGAATATTATTGTCCTTGTCTTGACGACCTTGTGTTAGAGATAAGATGAGGTAGAGTGGTCTGAACATTAACTAGCTGATATATAATAATAGGAGATATGGATAGAGGAGACTGAATGTAGGCGATGAGTCACAATTACGTGGCTAAAGTATGTTGACCAGACCACACACTAGAAGGTGAAGGGACGACGACGTTTCGGTCCGTCCTGGACCAATCCGTCGTCGATCCGTCCGTCGATCACAATCGACTTGAGAATGGTCCAGGACGGACCGAAACGTCGTCGTCCCTTCACCTTCTAGTGTGCGGTATGGTCAACATACTTTAGGACACTGAAGCTGACGCAACAGCGAGAGTAAACGACCAACAGATGAACAGCGATCTTCTCCCGCGCCTTAATCGGAGAGTTACTTGAAGTAGGCTACAGCACGGGGGAGCGGCGTCCCTCTCCCAGGGATTATTGGCCTGTCTTAAACCCGCCAAACACACATCGAAACTACGACGTTGGTACAACGTTCGAACAAGTTTTAACACCTCCTAACCAGCTATAACAACCAATATAGCAAGTTGTAACAACGTTCTAACACGTCATAAACACGTTAAGCCAAGATGTAACAACTTTATTACAAGTTGTAACAAGCGGAAAATAGAAACAGTTTCGGTTTGTGTTTCCAGGGTTTTGATTTTGATTTTATATTTTTCTTTTTTTTTAATGTAAAAGTGTGGGACGAGCCTCGTCGATTCCGGACAGTGGCGGCGTGAGCCCCACTTTACCTTACGGTACTCGTCTAGTTTTGCATTTTGTGTGAGTAATGGCTTGTTGCTGACAATTGTTGTTACAGAGTCATGGCTAGTTACTGGTAACTGAAGTTGTAGATTAATTGTTACTGACAATTGATGTTAAGAGAATAATTGCGAGCATTTTAGGCCTTCTGAAAGTGAAGTGTGTTGTGTGTTCCAGTTGACTCTGGTAGCAGTCACTTCCTACAAAATACATAATGTAGACGTATTTGTAGACTAATGGATGTAGACGACGGCTGCTTAAACCAATAATCAACATTTATCCAATGAACAAATCCACAAGGGATGAGGGTTCGAACTTACGTCCAGGATGATCCCAGACGCGCCTTAATCGACTGCGCCACGACATGGTATAAGGGATCCGTGTGAGAGCAGTAGCACTCCCAGTTGCAATTCTTATACCATGGCAAAGTCGATTAAGGCGCGTCTGGGATCCTCATGGACGTAAGTTCGAACCCCTCACCACGGCCCATGTGGATTTATTCATTGATATATTACGCTATTGTGATTTCTATGTGTAACGTTTCTCCACTGTGGCAGTGTTCGTCATCCTGGAGAAGATCCCGCCCACCCCGTGCCCGACCACCGACAACTTCACCCTGGGCACCTGCATGCCCTCCTTAAAGTGCAGCAGCAGTGGAGGACTCTCCAAAGGCTCCTGCGCCAGCATACTTTCTTCCTGCTGCTTAAGTAAGTACACACCACTAACTGATCGGTAATCTCAAAGACAACTTTGGGGCTTGACTCAGACGTGCGGCCCGACACCCTCCTCTATACGCATCCCGCTTCGCACTTGCTACTTTAACCACACTTGTGTAATGAACATCTGTTGTCTGTAATGATCATAAAATCTCGGCATTGTTATTAAGTTACATATACACACCTAAACCTAAAGCTAAAATATGCTGTAGTTCAGTACTTTGTTGCAAACTTTGACGTAATGAGCCAGACCAAGAGATGTCAGCAGGTTCGTAAGTGCTTGTGTAACTGCTACGTACTAAAGCGACCATACGAGTAATAAATACTCATACTCCGCCCAAGTAAAACAGAAACAAGCAACACTTAGTGGGCCAGCCAGAGGCTTAGGGCCCGCCCAGTGGGCCAGCCAGAGGCTTAGGGCCCGCCCAGTGGGCCAGCCAGAGGCTTAGGGCCCGCCCAGTGGGCCAGCCAGAGGCTTAGGGCCCGCCCAGTGGGCCAGCCAGAGGCTTAGGGCCCGCGCAGTGGGCCAGCCAGAGGCTTAGGGCCCGCCCAGTGGGCCAGCCAGAGGCTTAGGGCCCGCCCAGTGGGCCAGCCAGAGGCTTAGGGCCCGCGCAGTGGGCCAGCCAGAGGCTTAGGCCCGCCCAGTGGGCCAGCCAGAGGCTTAGGGCCCGCCCAGTGGGCCAGCCAGAGGCTTAGGGCCCGCGCAGTGGGCCAGCCAGAGGCTTAGGGCCCGCGCAGTGGGCCAGCCAGAGGCTTAGGGCCCGCCCAGTGGGCCAGCCAGAGGCTTAGGGCCCGCCCAGTGGGCCAGCCAGAGGCTTAGGGCCCGCCCAGTGGGCCAGCCAGAGGCTTAGGGCCCGCGCAGTGGGCCAGCCAGAGGCTTAGGGCCCGCCCAGTGGGCCAGCCAGAGGCTTAGGGCCCGCCCAGTGGGCCAGCCAGAGGCTTAGGGCCCGCCCAGTGGGCCAGCCAGAGGCTTAGGGCCCGCGCAGGAATATCCCTGCAAAAAAAAAAAAATGGCCACAGGTCCTTACCTTGCGATGATTTCGGGGCTCAACGTCCCCGCGGCCCGGTCCTCGGCCAGACCTCTTTAGGTAAATAGTATTATTATTTTTATTATTGCGTAAATCATTTGGAGGAATGTGGGGATTGAACCAGCGACCAGGTAAAGAGCAGCTGCGTGCTAAACACTTGCTGTTTTTCTAATTAAAGGAGAAATATGTATTAGTAACTACGTAATGGGCTTGCTGTGTTTGATCTAGCCACAATATACTCAACTTTTAATGATCAATATGTGCAATTTTCATGTCTAAAGTTCCATTTTTTTAAACATAAAACTAAAAGTTTTACCGATTTTCTTTTCTCTTAAGTGTTCAGTGAAACATTTGTAAGCAAATAATGAATTAATTGATATTTCCCCTCTGTGCATAAGTGCTCAGCAATAAGAAAAATGTGAATAAATAAACGTTTGACGCTTTTATAAATAAGAGTCCTAAATAAGTGACTAGCCCGAGTCTAAGATGTTGTTCTTCATGGCGTCATATAACGAAGGCTTTGAAGTATATTCACCACTCTCTGGGGTGTACTGTATTATGTCAGTCCTTCCATTTATACGAAAGAAAATATAATAAATTGACTTGGCAAAGTATGTACGTTTGTATGTGTGTTTATGTGTGACTGTTTCTTCATGTCTGCATATATGTTAGGCAACTTTGGCTAGCAAGTTTGCAAGCTTACAAACTTCTCCAAGTTTGTCTTTTTTCTTTTGTCTCTGTGACTCTCTCTCCCACTCTAACTTCTATCTAGGGAAGACTAACGTCTTTCCTCCCCTCCCATCTTGGGCAGTAACGAGGACGTGTAACGAGGCCACAAGTCTGAACAACACGTACTTCATCCACCCCGGCGCCACCAACACACAGCTGGGCGCTTGTACCCTCACCATCAACAGAGTCGCACCCAACATCTGCCAGATGAGGTTCGATTTCCTCGCTCTCGAACTCTCGCAGCCGGATACGAACGGTGTCTGCACTAAAGACTTCCTGACGGTGACCGGCGGTGTGTCCAGTGTCCCAGTGATCTGTGGCTCGAGCAGTGGTCAGCACAGTGAGTAGATGTCCCAGTGGTCAGCACAGTGAGTAGATGTCCCAATGGTCAGCACAGTGAGTAGATGTCCCAGTGATCAGCACAGTGAGTAGATGTCCCAGTGGTCAGCACAGTGAGTAGATGTCCCAGTGGTCAGCACAGTGAGTAGATGTCCCAGTGGTCAGCACAGTGAGTAGATGTCCCAGTGGTCAGCACAGTGAGTAGATGTCCCAGTGGTCAGCACAGTGAGTAGATGTCCCAGTGGTCAGCACAGTGAGTAGATGTCCCAGTGGTCTGTGGCACTGGGGCCGACTCTGACCCGCCTGATACTCCGTGGCCAAAGCCCACGGAGTATAGGCCGGAGTTTATAGGCCAAATCCTATAAACTTTGGTGAGTCTAGCCCCAACATCGAATAGATTTTCTCTTTTATAGATAAAATAGATCTAATAAATTAAATGGCGGAGGTGGACTCCATACACAGTATAAGATGTAGATATGACGGAGCTGAATAGGCTTAAGAACCTGTACACTGAACAGTTCAGTGTACGAGAGGAAAGTCCCTGAACGAAATAAGGTAAGTACAACCAGCAAAAATCAGATACTTTTCACGAAAAATAACATCAATAAAAGACAGACATACAAACCAATCTATCAATACGACGACAATAAATCCTCGCATGGAATGATATGACCTTCCAAAGAGTTGGTACTAAGTGATCATTACTACAACTAAAACATGTGACAGCCACTTACCTTTATTGCAGTTTACTACGACGTGGATCCCAGTGGCGGAGCGGTGAAGGTGACCATTAACCGCTCGGTGCAGGCGTCGCTCTCTGCTGCCTGGAACATACAAGTGACTCAGATCGCCTGTGACTCCGCCTACCGAGGTGAGAGCTTCTCATATATATACTTATTTTGTGTTAAATGCCTCACTAAGGGTTGGGTTCGAGCCTCATACAGGTCTGTAGTCTTTAGGAAATACTCTATATATTGTATATCGTGCAAGTTGATTTTAATCTTAACTTTTCTTTTTCTGAATAAAATATATTTGCTGAATGAAATCTAAAGTAGATTGCAGCCTATATAATCCTCATTATAGAGATTATAATGACAATGAAGATTATAATGATTATCGTTAAAAATAATTATATCTTACGAATTGATAAGGAAAATTCAGCTCATGCTCCTAAAATGAAAATACTTTTAGTAAAGGTTTGGTGGAAAGCAGCAATATGTAGTGATGGACCACCACAACGTTGACCTTTTGTGTTGTTGAATTTGCACAAATCGGAAAAGTTTTTAACTGCAAAAAAAAAATAAGACCTAAACCTAACCTCCCCAAGCAATCTTAGGCCTAATACACGCAAACGTAGACCTAATATAGTATATTATATATATATAAATATATATATATATATATATATATATATATATATATATATATATATATATATATATATATATATATATATATATATATATATATATGTCCTGTACTAGGCTTAGGAATATTTAGGTTCACTTTTAACTATTTCTTCCGGGCACCATAAACGTAATAGTACAAAAAGTGGTTTACTGATGAACCGTCACTACATTTTGGTGCTGAAATAGTTATTATAAGTACTATTATTTAAGGATGGTGGGTTGTGACAAGTATTGCGAGTATGGGGATAAGTTCGTAAATAAGACTAGATACGATATTTAAGCTGTGGTGAGCTGAGAAAGTAGGACTAACCTAAGGGCAGCCAGAAAAAACAAATTATTTTTATAATTAAAAAAAGAGTATTGTTTTCTTGTAAAGCTATATTAACAATTATGAAGAGTATGGGAATCTTACATAAACAGCTCTAGGTGTCATTTTTTTTTTTAGCGAGATGATAAATTTAGATTTTGGCAATTTCCATCCACCCTTACTCAACCCCCCCCCCCTTCACCGCGCTTATCACACTAAATTATAGCTTTCGACACAGGAATAATAATTGAAAACTAAATTATTTTCATGGAGCGTGCAGACAGTAGAGTCAGCACCCATACATCAGCTGACTTTATATGCTGTAACCCACATGATAAAACACTCGCTGATGCTTGCTGTTGTTGTTGTTGTTAAAGATTCGCTACCTGGAACAAGAAGTTCCAAGTAGCACGGGCTATGGTGAGCCCGTAGGATGCTTGCCAATTGTGAACCTAATCTGTTCTTGACCGCACCCTAAGGGTTAAAGTCAACACCTAACCTAACCTAAACTTGATCTTACCTCAGCTAAGCCAAAACTTATCCTAACCTCAAATTAATCTACCCTTATCTAATATAACCAAATCTAACGTTTAAGTTTGTTACATATTCATCACATGTTGATACGATTTACATCTCAAAGGAGCATTTTGCATATTATTATATGATAACCTTGTCTTGCCCACGGTGTGTGCGTGTGGCCCGACAGCGCCAGAGGGCTGTCTACAACACCACACGGCCACTGCTGGCACCATCTACAGCTTCAACTTCCGCAACACCGTTGCTACTACCAGCGGTGAGTAGTAGTGTCTGAACTTTAGCATTCTCCTTGCAACGTGTCAGGGTTGATACCTGGTTGATGGGGTTCTGGGAGTTCTTCTACCCCCCAAGCCCGGCCCGAGGCCAGGCTTGACTTGTGAGAGTTTGGTCCACCAGGCTGTTGCTTGGAGCGGCCCGCAGGCCCACATATCCATATGCTAACCGATACAATATTTCCGAGAAGTATCTATTGCAACTAGCCGTTGCTAGAGCTCAATTATCCAACACGATATTAAAAATCCTCTGAACCTGAGATCGTGCTTAAAGATTTTGGTGGAAATTTTATATTTCCAGTTCATAAGATGGGATTGTACACGAGCATGAACACGGGATACTAGGCTACCATGAACACGGGATAGTAGGCTACCATGAACACGGGATAGCAGGCTACCATGAACACGGGATAGCATGCTACCATGAACACGGGATAGTAGGCTACCATGAACACGGGATAGTAGGCTACCATGAACACGGGATAGTAGGCTACCATGAACACGGGATAGCAGGCTACCATGAACACGGGATAGTAGGCTACCATGAACACGGGATAGCAGGCTACCATGAACACGGGATAGCAGGCTACCATGAACACGGGATAGAGGCTACCATGAACACGGGATAGTAGGCTACCATGAACACGGGATAGCAGGCTACCATGAACACGGGATAGTAGGCTACCATGAACACGGGATAGTAGGCTACCATGAACACGGGATAGCAGGCTACCATGAACACGGGATAGTAGGCTACCATGAACACGGGATAGTAGGCTACCATGAACACGGGATAGTAGGCTACCATGAACACGGGATAGTAGGCTACCATGAACACGGGATAGCAGGCTACCATGAACACGGGATAGCAGGCTACCATGAACACGAGATAGCAGGCTACCATGAACACGGGATAGTAGGCTACCATGAACACGGGATAGTAGGCTACCATGAACACGGGATAGCAGGCTACCATGAACACGGGATAGTAGGCTACCATGAACACGGGATAGTAGGCTACCATGAACACGGGATAGTAGGCTACCATGAACACGGGATAGCAGGCTACCATGAACACGGGATAGTAGGCTACCATGAGCACGGGATAGTAGGCTACCATGAACACAGGGCAACAGACTACCATGAACACGGGATAGTAGGCTACCATGAACACGGGATAGTAGGCTACCATGAACACGGGATAGTAGGCTACCATGAACACGGGATAGTAGGCTACCATGAACACGGGATAGTAGGCTACCATGAACACGGGATAGTAGGCTACCATGAGCACGGGATAGTAGGCTACCATGAACACGGGATAGTAGGCTACCATGAACACGGGATAGCAGGCTACCATGAACACGGGATAGTAGGCTACCATGAGCACGGGATAGTAGGCTACCATGAACACGGGATAGTAGGCTACCATGAGCACGGGATAGTAGGCTACCATGAACACGGGATAGTAGGCTACCATGAACACGGGATAGCAGGCTACCATGAACACGGGATAGTAGGCTACCATGAGCACGGGATAGTAGGCTACCATGAACACAGGGCAACAGATTACCATGAACACAGGGCAACAGACTACCATGAACACAGGGCAACAGACTACCATGAACACGACACAAGACTGCTATGAACACAGGACTGTAGAAAACCATGAACACAAGAAATTAGATTACCATGAACACAGAACAGTGGACTACACGGAACAGTAGATCACCATGAATAAGGGAGACCAGATTACCAAGCGTGGGGATTTCTTCTCAACTCTGTTCCCCGATCTTATTCTTAATACAGAATATAAATTAAAATTAAGTAAAATTCTGATTGAGTACTAATTAATCTAAAATTAATCTGTATAATTCGAAGAACTTACACAACAGACTACAAGGAATGCTCTAGGAACATTCCTTGTAGTTAATTTAAGTAATTAGTTAACTAATTAGTTAATTTAAATATGAATGAAAACCCCAAGAGCACATAAGGTAGTGTAAGGTCTGATGAGGACTGTCAAGTGGCCAGCTGTTGAGAAAGAGGTTTGGGTTTGTACGTATCCTAACGCTGATAACTCGTGTGCCTGCCGAGGAGCCTCTCATTAACATTTCCGAATATAAAGTTGTTGTTGTTGTTAAAGATTCGCTACCTGGAACAAGAAGTTCCAAGTAGCACGGGCTATGGTGAGCCCGTAGTGGATGTTAATAAAATATAAAGTTAAATCATGGGCTGCGAGGCACTAGTTCGTACCACGCGCGTCACCCAAATATACCAAACCCAACAGATGTTGTGTACAGCTTAGCCTAAAACTTTGTTATAACTCTGCTTAAGAAATTAATTTGCCGACACTAAACTATAAACAATTTACTTTATATCAAATATTATGACAATTGAATAATGCCGTAAATCCACTCACTTATTTTTGGGGTAAAGACCCTACTATATCACCGGAGCTCTGGAAGACATAGTTGACATGACATATCATTAAGAATGACACCAGTTCAACCATATAAAACCCGTCTCAACTATTGAGACTGCCCGAAATTAGATTAATTCTAATCTGCCCGAAATCTGCCCGTTTCTGCCCGAAACGCATTGCGTAATAGTGGCTTTAGGCATTGTATGTACTAGCTCTATCTATAAATCTATCAACTTTGTATCTTACCTTGCATGTATGTACCTTACATGAATAAATTTTATTTTATTTTTATTTTATTTTTTATTCTGGTTAAGTAAATTCCGGGGTGCTCTGGGCAACATCTAGTTATCGACTCAATTCTCCTTATAAGATGGTGAGCACAATATCTGAGATTAGGGCTGGGAAAATATGGCGTCCTGGACTGAGTTTAGTGAAGCTTGCAGTACTTAATAAGGTCTATACGACACTTATCATGTACTTCTTAATTGGTTAGATATGTCCCTGTAATAACACTTACTGAACGTATGATCAAAATAAAGCGAATAGTTCCTAATTATGGGATAAAACACTGTAGGCTCCAGCGTCGTGCGGCGCAGCAACAGACGTGTGGCTGGTCCACTAATGGCGCCTTCTCATCTGACAGTTTGAGGGAGTGTTGATTTCATTTAATTATTATTCACTAATATGTTTATTATTATTACTACATACCTTAGCGCTAAGTTAAGGTACATTTGATAAGCTATAACTAATAATACTGTTTTTGGATCAATTAAAACCCATTGTAAGTGGCGTTAAGGAATCGCAGGCGTGAGTTTGTACTGGCGGCACCTTGAGACGCCCTTGAGACGGTGGGAGTTTACATTGGGGAAACTACATATAGATTATTCTTAACATTATACTGCGGATATTTTCCACGCCATTATCATAGTACAGTAGACTACCATGAACGCAGGACATTAAATGATCATGAGTACCTAACAGTAGATTACCATAAGCACAGGACAGTAGACTATTGTCCCGTGTTCATTGTAGTCCACTGTCCTGTGTTCATGGTAGTCTACTGTCCAGTGATCATGGTAGTCTACTGCCCCGTGATCATGGTAGTCTACTGCCCCGTGATCATGGTAGTCTACTGTTCCGTGTACATGGTAATCCAATTTCCCATGTTCATGGTATTCTACTGTAGAGTAGATGGGCGTTCAGTTCCCGACCGTCCAAGTGGTTGGGCACCATTCCTTTACTCCGCTCAATCCTAAACCCTGATCCTAATGTCCCTTCTAAGTGCTATATAGTCATAATGGCTTAGCCCTCTCTCTGATAATTGCCTACTTACCTACCATGAAATGGTGACAGTAGACTACCACGCGGGTGAGTGAAAGATGTACCCCATCTCTCACCCAAACCCCATGATGTNGACCTGCCTTAGTGAAGTGTACACCTCCCCCAGGACTCTCCCCATGAAGGTGTGTGCAATTGACCTAGCGTGACGGAGGAGTGCCACAGACCTAGCGTGACGAGGAGTGCCACAGACCTAGCGTGACGGAGGAGTGCCACAGACCTAGCGTGACGGAGGAGTGCCACAGACCTAGCGGTAACGATGAGTGCCACAGACCTAGCGTGACGGAGGAGTGCCACAGACCTAGCGTGACGGAGGAGTGCCACAGACCTAGCGTGACGGAGGAGTGCCACAGACCTAGCTTGACGGAGGAGTGCCACAGACCTAGAGTGACTGGAGGATGCCACAGACCTAGCGTGACGGAGGTTGCCACAGACCTAGCGTGACGGATGAGTGCCACGACCTAGCGTGACGGAGTGTGCCACAGACCTAGCGTGACGGAGGAGTGCCAACAGACCTAGCCGGACGGAGGAGTGCCCCAGACCTAGCGTGACGGAGGTGTGCCCACAGTCCTAGAGTGACGGAGGTGTGCCACATCCTAGAGTGACGGAGTGTGCCACAGTCCTAGAGTGACGGAGGAGTGCCACAGACCTATCGTGACGAGGAGTGCCACAGACCTAGCGTGACGGAGGAGTGCCACAGACCTAGAGTGACAGAGGTGTGCCACAGACCAGCGTGACGGGGGAGTGCCACAGACCTAGAGTGACGGAGGAGTGCCACAGACCTAGCGTGATAGTAGCGTGTCTTTCCCTCACCAAGCATTAGAGAAAAGTGTTTTTTCTTCGCCTGCCGAGCGGAAAAAGTGCCATTTTTTAGAACGTCACCCATGGCAACTCTCAACTGTGTGTGTGTGTGTGTGTGTGTGTGTGTGTGTGTGTGTGTGTGTGTGTGTGTGTGTGTGTGTGTGTGTGTGTGTGTGTACTCACTTAGTTGTACTCGCCCAGTTGTATTTGCGGGGGTTGAGCTCTGGCTCTTTGGTCCCGCCTCTCAATCTTCAATCAACAGGTGTACAGATTCCTGAGCCTACTGGACTCTATCATATCTACATTTGAAACTGTGTATGGAGTCAGCCTCCACCACATCACTGCCTAATGCATTCCATTTGTCAACCACTCTGACACAAAAAAAAGTTCTTTCTAATATCTCTGTGGCTCATTTGGGCACTCAGTTTCCACCTGTGTCCCCTAGTGCGTGTGCCCCTTATGTTAAATAAACTGTCTTTATCTACCCTATCATTTCCCTTCAGAATCTTGAATGTGGTGATCATGTCCCCCCTAACTCTTCTGTCTTCCAGCGAAGTGAGGTTTAATTCCCGTAGTCTCTCCTCGTAGCTTATACCTCTCAGCTCGGGTACTAGTCTGGTGGCAAACCTTTGAACCTTTTCCAGTTTAGTCTTATCCTTGACTAGATATGGACTTCATGCTGGGGCTGCATACTCCAGGATTGGCCTGACATATGTGGTATACAAAGTTCTGAATGATTCTTTACACAAGTTTCTGAATGCCGTTCGCATGTTGGCCAGCCTGGCTTATGCCGCTGATGTTATCCTCTTGATATGGGCTGCAGGAGATAGGTCTGGCGTGATATCAACCCCCAAGTCTTTTTCTTTCTCTGACTCCTGAAGAATTTCCTCTC
Source organism: Procambarus virginalis (assembly GCA_020271785.1). Lineage (NCBI taxonomy): Eukaryota > Metazoa > Arthropoda > Malacostraca > Decapoda > Cambaridae > Procambarus > Procambarus virginalis. The sequence goes on from WNGS01005997.1 coordinate 4,761,210, forward strand.
CCAGATGGTACCTTGTATCTGGCCTCCTACTCCCTACACCTATCTTCATTACATTACATTTGGTTGGGTTAAACTCTAACAATCATTTGTTCGACCATTCCTACAGTTTATCTAGGTCTTCTTGAAGCCTCAAACAGTCCTCTTCTGTCTTAATCCTTCTCATAATGTGTGTGTGTGTGTGTGTGTGTGTGTGTGTGTGTGTGTGTGTGTGTGTGTGTGTGTGTGGTGTGTGTGTGTCTCAAATGTCAAAATTAATGATATTTTTGCCATTTATCCCTTTGCAGGTGATGAAGAGGAGCAGGGGAGCAGTAGTGATGGTGGTGGTGCTGGCGACCGTGGCGGCCGGCGCACTAAGCTCCGTGTTGAATGAACAACAACAACACATTCACAACGGAACCCTAAGACCAGGAGGCCAAGAATCAGACACCCAAGAAGAGAGAGACGGGAAGCGTAAGTAAAAGGATTAAGTTGATTAAGATGCGAGGTGATAGACGGCACTCGTGAGGACACAGCTATGAGTACACAGTCGTGAGGACACAGTCGTGAGGACACAGTCGTGAGGACACAGTCGTGAGGACACAGTCGTGAGGACACAGTCGTGAGGACACAGTCGTGAGGACACAGTCGTAATGAGGAGAGACGAAGCGATGTCCTAAGGCGTGAGGTCCGTCGCCCAGGCTGTGTGTGCGTGAGGTCCATCGCCCAGGCTGTGTGCGTGAGGTCCGTCGCCCAGGCTGTGTGGCGTGAAGTCCATCGCCCAGGCTGTGTGCGTGAGGACCGTCGCCCAGGCTGTGTGTGCGTGAGGACCGTCGCCCAGGCTGTGTGCGTGAGGTCCGTCGCCCAGGCTGTGTGTGCGTGAAGTCCGTCGCCCAGTCTGTGTGTGCGTGAGGTCCGTCGCCCAGGCTGTGTGTGCGTGAGGTCCGTCGCCCAGTCTGTGTGTGCGTGAGGTCCGTCGCCCAATCTGTGTGTGCTTGAGGTCCGTCCCCCAGGCTGTGCGGGCGTGAGGTCCGTCCCCCAGGCTGTGGGCGTGAGGTCCGTCCCCCAGGCTGTGCGGGCGTGAGGTCCGTCCCCCAGGCTGTGGGCGTGAGGTCCGTCCTCCAGGCTGTGGGCGTGAGGTCCGTCGCCCAGGCTGTGTGCGCGTGAGGTCCGTCGCCCAGGCTGTGTGTGCGTGAGGTCCGTCGCCCAGGCTGTGTGCGTGAGGTCCGTCGCCAAGGCTGTGTAGCGTGAGGTCCGTCGCCCAGGCTGTGTGTGCGTGAGGTCCGTCGCCCAGGCTGTGTGTGCGTGAGGTCCGTCGCCCAGGCTGTGTGTGCGTGAGGTCCGTCGCCCAGGCTGTGTGCGTGAGGTCCGTCGCCCAGGCTGTGTGCGTGAGGTCCGTCGCCCAGGCTGTGTGCGTGAGGTCCGTCCCCCAGGCTGTGTGTGCGTGAGGTCCGTCCCCCAGGCTGTGGGCGTGAGGTCCGTCCCCCAGGCTGTGGGCGTGAGGTCCGTCCCCCAGGCTGTGTGCGTGAGGTCCGTCGCCCAGGCTGTGGGCGTGAGGTCCGTCGCCCAGGCTGTGGGCGTGAGGTCCGTCGCCCAGGCTGTGTGCGTGAGGTCCGTCGCCCAGGCTGTGTGCGTGAGGTCCGTCGCCCAGGCTGTGTGCGTGAGGTCCGTCGCCCAGGCTGTGTGTGCGTGAGGTCCGTCGCCCAGGCTGTGTGTGCGTGAGGTCCGTCGCCCAGGCTGTGTGTGCGTGAGGTCCGTCGCCCAGGCTGTGTGTGTGCGTGAGGTTCGTCGCCCAGTCTGTGTGTGCCTGAGGTTCGTCGCCCAGGCTGTGTGCGTGAGGTTCGTCGCCCAGGCTGTGTGCGTGAGGTCCGTCGCCCAGGCTGTGTGCGTGAGGTTCGTCGCCCAGGCTGTGGGCGTGAGGTCCGTCGCCCAGGCTGTGGGCGTGAGGTCCGTCGCCCAGGCTGTGTGTGCGTGAGGTCCGCCGCCCAGGCTGTGTGTGCGTGAGGTCCGTCGCCCAGGCTGTGTGTGCGTGAGGTCCGTCGCCCAGGCTGTGTGTGCGTGAGGTCCGTCGCCCAGGCTGTGTGTGCATGAGGTCCGTCGCCCAGGCTGTGTGCGTGAGGTCCGTCGCCCAGGCTGTGTGTGCGTGAGGTCCGTCGCCCAGGCTGTGTGTGCGTGAGGACCGTCGCCCAGGCTGTGTGGCGTGAGGTCCGTCGCTTCCGGGTTTGTCTTATAATCCCATCAGCAAGAATCCCGACAAGATAAATATTCCACAAACAAAATTCCCAACAAGACGAAATTCAGAAAAAGAAAACATCGATAATTATTCTCATAATAAATCCGTTATTTTCAATCATAGCCCGTTTGTGTGAGCTTACATAGTTGAGCTTACATACAAACATACGTACATAAAATAGTCTATTTGTTAATATACATAAACATGACAATTTATAAAGCGCTGATTACAAAAGCTTAAATTTAATTTACTTAAAACCCCAAAAATATCAACACTTCAACATGTTAATGTTCTGAAACAAGTTTCTTGTATATACTAATCTTGAAGAGTGAAACACTACCAGCACGTCCAGAAGATTACCCGTCAACAGATCGATTGTAAACATGGATAACAACATGAATCTTGTTATTAATTTCAACTCATGCTTCACAATGGATTGTTGCCTTCTCACGTTTCAAGGATACTTTCAACTTGGCTATCTACTTGTTGCTATTATTTCTCAAACCTTCATTGCTATTATAACAAAAAGCAATATGCGCTACTCGAGTCACATTCATCTATGTCAATCTTCAACGACATTTTGGCCAAGAGAGTCCAATTCCGCACGACTGCAAGACTGGTGTTATCACATCAGAAATGACAGTCTCGGGTGAATACTGTTACATCAGGGTCCGTGTTCCTGGGTGAGTCCAAGGAGCTTCTTATGAGTATACGAGTTTGCGTCTATTACCACGGCTTGCTCAGCTGGTTCGGTGGCTCGTGCCTGGAGGCTTGAAGTCTGGAGAGCAGAGGGTACACGCTAACGAGGAGAGAGTGACGGTGGACTATGTAGCGGGGACAGGGAGACAGCAGTGATCCATATATGAGAATGAGGCCAGTTAGAGCGGTCAGTATGTTTGGAGTTTTAGAGGCACCGAGGACTATGTGAGGCTGGGCGTGTGTGTTGTGGCTTGCTTAGTGCCTTAGTGAAGGCAAGCTTACTGATTGCCGCGGTTTATGGGGGTTGGCACGCGACAGGTGTGTAACGCCACTCTGGTGTCTCTCTGCGCACTGTGACTGTCTCCTGTCACCGAGGTGCTCCTTCATCCACTGCAGCACCTTCCCCTGCCACTCCTGCCTGTTTCTCCAGTGTGTGCAAGTCTTCTCTACTGTCTCCAAGGCTTTCTGTCAATGTGAGTTGAGCGCCGTAATCTTTATATTGGGTAGAGTGTACAGGACTTGAGACAGGGCGGCGAGGAGGACTTGAGATAGGGCGGCGAGGAGCACTTGCTTGGTGTTTGAGGGAGAGCCATGGGAGAGGGCTGGTGTGGGAGGGAGAGCCATGGGAGAGGGCTGCTGTGGGATGGAGAGCCATGGGAGAGGGCTGGTGTGGGAGGGAGAGCCATGGGAGAGGGCTGGTGTGGGAGGGAGAGCCATGGGAGAGGGCTGGTGTGAGAGGGAGAGCCATGGGAGAGGGCTGGTGTGGGATGGAGAGGGCTGGTGTGAGAGGGAGAGCCATGGGAGAGGGCTGGTGTGGGATGGAGAGGGCTGGTGTGAGAGGGAGAGCCATGGGAGAGGGCTGGTGTGGGAGGGAGAGGGCTGGTGTGAGAGGGAGAGCCATGGGAGAGGGCTGGTGTGGGATGGAGAGGGCTGGTGTGAGAGGGAGAGCCATGGGAGAGGGCTGGTGTGGGAGGGAGAGGGCTGGTGTGAGAGGGAGAGCCATGGGAGAGGGCTGGTGTGGGAGGGAGAGGGCTGGTGTGAGAGGGAGAGCCATGGGAGAGGGCTGGTGTGGGAGGGAGAGCCATGGGAGAGGGCTGGTGTGAGAGGAAGAGCCATGAGAGAGGGCTGGTGTGGGATGGAGAGAGCTGGTGTGAGAGGGAGAGCCATGGGAGAGGGCTGGTGTGGGAGGGAGAGCCATGGGAGAGGGCTGGTGTGGGAGGGAGCGCCATGGGAGAGGGCTGGTGTGGGAGGGAGAGCCATGGGAGAGGGCTGGTGTGGGAGGGAGCGCCATGGGAGAGGGCTGGTGTGGGAGGGAGAGCCATGGGAGAGGGCTGGTGTGGGAGGGAGAGGGTTGGTGTGAGAGGGAGAGCCATGGAGAGGGCTGGTGTGGGAGGGAGAGCCATGGGAGAGGGCTGGTGTGGGAGGGAGAGCCATGGGAAAGGATCAAGCTGGCCAGGGTCCTTCACACCTGAGCACCCATCCCACCGTGGGGTTGACGCCCCCACAGCAATGTTTGCTCTCAGGCGAGTCCTTCAACACGAGAGAAAACAAGAACCTTACATCCTGTTCCAGGGCAGGTCCGGCATTGTTTACTTAACCAAGCTTTATGTGTGGCTCTGAGTAATTTATCTTTTGTGTTGTGTTCACCAGCTTCTGACTGTTAACTCCCTGTCTCCTGTCACTTTCGGAGACCAGTTATGGACAGGTTCCCAACACCTGGTGCTCACGTGCCTGCCTCATCAATACCTGATGAGGAGTGCCTGCCTCACTCATATATCTTCATTCCTTCTGAAGATGTATTAATATACGAAAGTACTGAAGGAAATTCCTGTTTCAATTCTTCCTCCGTGGTCTGACACTGTCATATTTTTCATCACGTGTGAATTTTCGTGATTTACTCACACACACATTATATTTTATATATATATATATATATATATATATATATATATAATATATATATATATATCGCACTGAAGCTATAACTGATCCATGATAGGCCATGATATGCAGATACAGCAATACTTATATCTATAATATTATTGAGATGATTTATTCATATGTGCCTTTAAATTGTAGTGGAATATAAATATCAAGATGAAGGATATTGTTGGTGAAATAGTCATTGCAAAACTAGTGTTCATAAATTGTATTTTAATTCATAGTAAGATATAATAGACTAATGTATGACTATTTTAGGAGACTAGGTTAACTGGAATGGGTCAGACTTAGGATAAGTTTATTGACCGTATTGATTAGAGTTGCAGATTGACTGTCATTGATATATAACATATTCTAAGTAAATTTGTGAAAATCTTAGTGAATATTATTGTCCTTGTCTTGACGACCTTGTGTTAGAGATAAGATGAGGTAGAGTGGTCTGAACATTAACTAGCTGGATATATAATAATAGGAGATATGGATAGAGGAGACTGAATGCAGGCGATGAGTCACAATAACGTGGCTAAAGTATGTTGACCAGACCGCACACTAGAAGGTGAAGGGACGACGACGTTTCGGTCCGTCCTGGACCAATCCGTCGTCGATCCGTCCGTCGATCACAATCGACTTGAGAATGGTCCAGGACGGACCGAAACGTCGTCGTCCCTTCACCTTCTAGTGTGCGGTATGGTCAACATACTTTAGGAGACTGAAGCTGACGCAGCAGCGAGAGTAAACGACCAACAGATGAACAGCGATCTTCTCCCGCGCCTTAATCGGAGAGTTACTTGAAGTAGGCTACAACACGGGGGAGCGGCCTCCCTCTCCCAGGGAATATTGGCCTGTCTTCCCGCCAAACACACACCGAAACTACGACGTTGGTACAACGTTCGAACAAATTTTAACACCTAACCAGTTATAATAACCAATATAGCAAGTTGTAACAACGTTCTAACACGTCATAAACACGTTAAGCCAAGATGTAACAACTTTATTACAAGTTGTAACAAGCGGAAAATAGAAACAGTTTCGGTTTGTGTTTCCAGGGTTTTGATTTTGATTTTATATTTTTCTTTTTTTAATGTAAAAGTGTGGGACGAGCCTCGTCGATTCCGGACAGTGGCGGCGTGAGCCCCACTTTACCTTACGGTACTCGTCTAGTTTTGCATTTTGTGCGAGTAATGGCTTGTTGCTGACAATTGTTGTTACAGAGTCATGGCTAGTTACTGGTAACTGAAGTTGTAGATTAATTGTTACTGACAATTGATGTTAAGAGAATAATTGCGAGCATTTTAGGCCTTCTGAAAGTGAAGTGTGTTGTGTGTTCCAGTTGACTCTGGTAGCAGTCACTTCCTACAAAATACATAATGTAGACGTATTTGTAGACTAATGGATGTAGACGACGGCTGCTTAAACCAATAAACAACATTTATCCAATGAACAAATCCACAAGGGATGAGGGTTCGAACTTACGTCCAGGATGATCCCAGACGCGCCTTAATCGACTGCGCCACGACATGGTATAAGGGATCCGTGTGAGAGCAGTAGCACTCCCAGTTGCAATTCTTATACCATGGCAAAGTCGATTAAGGCGCATCTGGGATCCTCATGGACGTAAGTTCGAACCCCTCACCACGGCCCATGTGGATTTATTCATTGATATATTACGCTATTGTGATTTCTATGTGTAACGTTTCTCCACTGTGGCAGTGTTCGTCATCCTGGAGAAGATCCCGCCCACCCCGTGCCCGACCACCGACAACTTCACCCTGGGCACCTGCATGCCCTCCTTAAAGTGCAGCAGCAGTGGAGGACTCTCCAAAGGCTCCTGCGCCAGCATACTTTCTTCCTGCTGCTTAAGTAAGTACACACCACTAACTGATCGGTAATCTCAAAGACAACTTTGGGGCTTGACTCAGACGTGCGGCCCGACACCCTCCTCTATACGCATCCCGCTTCGCACTTGCTACTTTAACCACACTTGTGTAATGAACATCTGTTGTCTGTAATGATCATAAAATCTCGGCATTGTTATTAAGTTACATATACACACCTAAACCTAAAGCTAAAATATGCTGTAGTTCAGTACTTTGCTGCAAACTTTGACGTAATGAGCCAGACTAAGAGATGTCAGCAGGTTCGTAAGTGCTTGTGTAACTGCTACGTACTAAAGCGACCATACGAGTAATAAATACTCATACTCCGCCCAAGTAAAACAGAAACAAGGAACACTTAGTGGGCCAGCCAGAGGCTTAGGGCCCGCCCAGTGGGCCAGCCAGAGGCTTAGGCCCCGCCCAGTGGGCCAGCCAGAGGCTTAGGGCCCGCGCAGGAATATCCCTGCAAAAAAAAAAATGGCCACAGGTCCTTACCTTGCGATGATTTCGGGGCTCAACGTCCCCGCGGCCCGGTCCTCGGCCAGACCTCTTTAGGTAAATAGTATTATTATTTTTATTATTGCGTAAATCATTTGGAGGAATGTGGGGATTGAACCAGCGACCAGGTAAAGAGTAGCCGCGTGCTAAACACTTGCTGTTTTTCTAATTAAAGGAGAAATATGTATTAGTAACTACGTAATGGGCTTGCTGTGTTTGATCTAGCCACAATATACTCAACTTTTAATGATCAATATGTGCAATTTTCATGTCTAAAGTTCCATTTTTTTAAACATAAAACTAAAAGTTTTACCGATTTTCTTTTCTCTTAAGTGTTCAGTGAAACATTTGTAAGCAAATAATTAATTAATTGATATGTCCCCTCTGTGCATAAGTGTTCAGCAATAAGAAAAATGTGAATAAATAAACGTTTGACGCTTTTATTAATAAGAGTTTTAAATAAGTGACTAGCCCGAGTCTAAGATGTTGTTCTTCATGGCGTCATATAACGAAGGCTTTGAAGTATATTCACCACTCTCTGGGGTGTACTGTATTATGTCAGTCCTTCCATTTATACGAAAGAAAATATAATAAATTGACTTGGCAAAGTATGTACGTTTGTATGTGTGTTTATGTGTGACTGTTTCTTCATGTCTGCATATATGTTAGGCAACTTTGGCTAGCAAGTTTGCAAGCTTACAAACTTCTCCAAGTTTGTCTTTTTTCTTTTGTCTCTGTGACTCTCTCTCCCACTCTAACTTCTATCTAGGGAAGACTAACGTCTTTCCTCCCCTCCCATCTTGGGCAGTAACGAGGACGTGTAACGAGGCCACAAGTCTGAACAACACGTACTTCATCCACCCCGGCGCCACCAACACACAGCTGGGCGCTTGTACCCTCACCATCAACAGAGTCGCACCCAACATCTGCCAGATGAGGTTCGATTTCCTCGCTCTCGAACTCTCGCAGCCGGATACGAACGGTGTCTGCACTAAAGACTTCCTGACGGTGACCGGCGGTGTGTCCAGTGTCCCAGTGATCTGTGGCTCCAGCAGTGGTCAGCACAGTGAGTAGATGTCCCAGTGATCAGCACAGTGAGTAGATGTCCCAGTGATCAGCACAATGAGTAGATGTCCCAGTGGTCAGCACAGTGAGTAGATGTCCCAGTGGTCAGCACAGTGAGTAGATGTCCCAGTGGTCAGCACAGTGAGTAGATGTCCCAGTGGTCAGCACAGTGAGTAGATGTCCCAGTGGTCAGCACAGTGAGTAGATGTCCCAGTGGTCAGCACAGTGAGTAGATGTCCCAGTGATCAGCACAGTGAGTAGATGTCCCAGTGATCAGCACAGTGAGTAGATGTCCCAGTGATCAGCACAGTGAGTAGATGTCCCAGTGATCAGCACAGTAAGTAGATGTCCTAGTGGTCAGCACAGTGAGTAGATGTCCCAGTGGTCAGCACAGTGAGTAGATGTCCCAGTGGTCTGTGGCTCTAGCAGTGGTCAGCACAGTGAGTAGATGTCCCAGTGGTCAGCACAGTGAGTAGATGTCCCAGTGGTCTGTGGCTCTAGCAGTGGTCAGCACAGTGAGTAGATGTCCCAGTGGTCAGCACAGTGAGTAGATGTCCCAGTGGTCAGCACAGTGAGTAGATGTCCCAGTGGTCAGCACAGTGAGTAGATGTCCCAGTGGTCAGCACAGTGAGTAGATGTCCCAGTGGTCAGCACAGTGAGTAGATGTCCCAGTGGTCAGCACAGTGAGTACATGTCCCAGTGATCAGCACAGTGAGTAGATGTCCCAGTGATCTGTGGCACTGGGGTCGACTCTGACCGGCCTGACACTCCTTGGCCAAAGCCCAGTTATCCTATAAACTTTGGTGAGTCTAGCCCCAACATCGAATAGATTTTCTCTTTTATAGATAAAATAGATCTAATAAGTTAAATGGCGGAGGTGGACTCCATACACAGTATAAGATGTAGATATGACGGAGCTGAATAGGCTTAAGAACCTGTACACTGAACAGGTTCAGTATACGAGAGGAGAGTCCCTGAACCAAACATGGTAAGTACAACCAGCAAAAATCAGACACTTTTCACGAAAAATAACATCAATAAAGACAGACATTCAAACCAATCTATCAATACGACGACAATAAATCCTCGCATGGAATGATATGACCTTCCAAAGAGTTGGTACTAAGTGATCATTACTACAACTAAAACATGTGACAGCCACTTACCTTTATTGCAGTTTACTACGACGTGGATCCCAGTGGTGGAGCGGTGAAGGTGACCATTAACCGCTCGGTGCAGGCGTCGCTCTCTGCTGCCTGGAACATACAAGTGACTCAGATCGCCTGTGACTCCGCCTACCGAGGTGAGAGCTTCTCATATATATATACTTATTTTGTGTTAAATGCCTCACTAAGGGTTGGGTTCGAGCCTCATACAGGTCTGTAGTCTTTAGGAAATACTCTATATATTGTATATCGTGCAAGTTGATTTTAATCTTAACTTTTCTTTTTCTGAATAAAATATATTTGCTGAATGAAATCTAAAGTAGATTGCAGCCTATATAATCCTCATTATAGAGATTATAATGACAATGAAGATTATAATGATTATCGTTAAAAATAATTATATCTTACGAATTGATAAGGAAAATTCAGCTCATGCTCCTAAAATGAAAATACTTGTAGTAACCGTTTGGTGGAAAGCACCAATATGTAGTGATGGACCACCACAACGTTGATTTTGTATTGTTGAATTTGCACAAATCGGAAAAGTTTTTAACTGCAAAAAAAAATAATAAGACCTAAACCTAACCTCCCCAAGCAATCCTAGGCCTAATACACGCAAACGTAGACCTAATATAGTATATATATATATATATATATATATATATATATATATATATATATATATATATATAATATATATATATTATATATGTATGTCCTGTACTAGGCTTAGGAATATTAGGTTCACTTTTAACTATTTCTTCCGGGCACCATAAACGTAATAGTACAAAAAGTGGTTTACTGATGAACCGTCACTACATATTGGTCCTGAAATAGTTATTATAAGTACTATAATTTAAGGATGATGGGTTGTGACAATTATTGCGAGTATGGGGATAAGTTCGTAAATAAGACTAGATACGATATTTAAGCTGTGGTGAGCTGAGAAAGTAGGACTAACCTCAGGGCAGCCAGAAAAAAACAAATTATTTTTATAATTAAAAAAAAGAGTATTGTTTTCTTGTAAAGCTATAGTAACCATTATGAAGAGTATGGGAATCTTACATAAACAGCTCTAGGTGTCATTTTTTTTTTTTTAGCGAGATGATAAATTTAGATTTTGGCAATTCCATCCACCCCTACCCACCCCCCCCCCCACTTTCACCGCACTTATCACACTAAATTATAGCTTTCGACACAGGAATAATAATTGAAAACTAAATTATTTTCATGGAGCGTTCAGACAGTAGAGTCAGCACCCATACATCAGCTGACTTTACATGCTGTAACCCACATGATAAAACACTCGCTGATGCTTGCTGTTGTTGTTGTTGTTGTTAAAGATTCGCTACCTGGAACAAGAAGTTTCAAGTAGCACGTGCTATGGTGAGCCCGTAGGATGCTTGCCAATTGTGAACCTAATCTGTTCTTGACCGCACCCTAAGGGTTAAAGTCAACACCTAACCTAACCTAAACTTGATCTTACCTCAGCTAAGCCAAAACTTATCCTAACCTCAAATTAATCTACCCTTATCTAATATAACCAAATCTAACGTTAAGTTTGTTACATATTCATGTTCATCACATGTTGATACGATTTACATCTCAAAGGAGCATTTTGCACATTATTATATGATAACCTTGTCTTGCCCACGGTGTGTGCGTGTGGCCCGACAGCGCCAGAGGGCTGCCTACAACACCATACGGCCACTGCTGGCACCATCTACAGCTTCAACTTCCGCAACACCGTTGCTACTACCAGCGGTGAGTAGTAGTGTTTCAACTTTAGCATTTTCCTTGCAACGAGTCAGGGAAGATACAGGCAAATAAATTGTTTTACAAAATTGTTATGTTAAAATATGACCGGCTTGATGGGGTTCTGGGAGTTCTTCTACTCCCCAAGCCCGGCCCGAGGCCAGGCTTGACTTGTGAGAGTTTGGTCCACCAGGCTGTTGCTTGGAGCGGCCCGCAGGCCCACATATCCATATGCTAACCGATACAATATTTCCGAGAAGTATCTATTGCAACTAGCCGTTGCTAGAGCTCAATTATCCAACACGATATTAAAAATCCTCTGAACCTGAGATCGTGCTTAAAGATTTTGGTGGAAATTTTATATTTCCAGTTCATAAGATGGATTGTACACGGGCATGAACACGGGATAGCAGGCTACCATGAAACGGCATAGTAGGCTACCATGAACACAGGGCAACAGATTACCATGAACACAGGGCAACAGATAACCATGAACACAGGGCAACAGATTACCATGAACACAGGGCAACAGACTACCATGAACACGACACAAGACTGCTATGAACACAGGACTGTAGAAAACCATGAAGACAAGAAATTAGATTACCATGAAACACAGAACAGTGGACTACACGGAACAGTAGATCACCATGAATAAGGGAGACCAGATTACCAAGCGTGGGGATTTCTTCTCAACTCTGTTCCCAGATCTTATTCTTAATACAGAATATAAATTAAAATTAAGTGAAATTCTGATTGAGTACTAATTAATCTAAAATTAATCTGTATAATTCGAAGAACTTACACAACAGACTACAAGGAATGCTCTAGGAACATTCCTTGTAGTTAATTTAAGTAATTAGTTAACTAATTAGTTAAATCATGGGCTGCGAGGCACTAGTTCGTACCACGCGCGTCACCCAAATATACCAACCCAACAGATGTTGTGTACAGCTAGCCTAAAAACATGTTATAACTCTGCTTAAGAAATTAATTTGCCGACACTAAACTAAAACAATTTACTTTATATCAAATATTATGACAATTGAATATGCCGTAAATCCACTCACTTATTTTTGGGGTAAAGACCCTACTATATCACCGGAGCTCTGAGACATAGTTGACATGACATATCATAAGAATGACACCAGTTCAACCATATAAAACCCGTCTCAACTATTGAGACTGCCCGAAATTAGATTATTCTAATCTGCCCGAAATCTGCCCGTTTCTGCCGAAACGCTTTGCGTAATAGTGGCTTTAGGCATTGTATGTACTAGCTCTATCTATAAATCATCAACTTTGTATCTTACCTTGCATGTATGTACCTTACATGAATAAATTTTATTTTTATTTTATTTTTTATTTGGTTAAGTAAATTCCGGGGTGCTCTGGGCAACATCTAGTTATCGACTCAATCTTCTTATAAGATGGTGAGCACAATATCTGAGATTAGGGCTGGGAAAATATGGCGTCCTGGACTGAGTTAAAGCTTGCAGTATTAATAAGGTCCATACGACACTTATCATGTACTTCTTAATTGGTTAGTATGTCCCTGTAATAACACTTACTGAACGTATGATCAAAATAAAGCGAATAGTTCCTAATTATGGGATAAAACACTGTAGGCGCAGCAACAGCCGTGTGGCTGGTCCACTAATGGCGCCTTCTCATCTGACAGTTTGAGGGAGTGTTGATTTCATTAATTATTATTCACTAATATGTTTATTATATTACTACTACCTTAGCGCTAAGTTAAGGTACATTTGATAAGCTATAACTATTAATACGTTTTTGGATCAATTAAAACCCATTGTAAGTGGCGTAAGGAATCACAGGCGTGAGTTTGTACTGGTGGCACCTTGAGACGCCCTTGAGACGGTGGGAGTTTACATTGGGGAAACTACATATAGATTATTCTTAACGTTATACTGCGGATATTTTCCACGCCATTATCATAGACAGTAGACTACATGAACGCAGGACATTAAATGATCATGAGTACCTAACAGTAGATTACCATAAGCACAGGACAGTAGGACTATTGTCCGTGTTCATTGTAGTCCACTGTCCTGTGTTCATGGTAGTATTACTGTCCAGTGATCATGGTAGTCTACTGCCCCGTGATCATGGTAGTCTACTGTTCCGTGTACATGGTAATCCAATTCCCCATGTTCATGGTATTCTACTGTAGAGTAGATGGGCGTTCAGTTCCCGACCGTCCAAGTGGTTGGGCACCATTCCTTTACTCCGCTCAATCCTAAACCTGATCCTAATGTCCCTTCTAAGTGCTATATAGTCATAATGGCTTAGCCCTCTCTCATGATAATTGCCTACTTACCTACCATGAATATGGTACAGTAGACTACCACGAGGGTGAGTGAAAGATGTACCCCATCTCTCACCCACACCCAATGATGTACCTCCTTCCCTCTCCCACACCCCATGATGTACCTCCTTCCCTCTCCCACACCATGATGTACCTCCTTCCCTCTCCCACACCCCATGATGTACCTCTTCCCTCTCCCACATCTCATGATACGACTCTTCTCCAAAACCCCATGATGTACCCCCCTTCCCTCTCCCACACCCCATGATGTACGCATTCCTCCTACTCCAATTACCTCCTCCGTACCCCCATTACATCCGGCAAGCTAACTCATGTCCCAACACACACTTCCTCCTACAAGCCCTACACACCACGTATGGCTCTCCTCAACCTCTTCACGCCTTGCTGCCTCCAGTGTCTTGTAAGTTCCTTCAGGGAATCCTCTCCATTCCGCTCTATCCGGTGACCAGTTCAATACACTAATGACCAGATTGGTTGGTGCCCAGCAGATACACGGCAGCGGCAGCCAGGATACGGGATCTGCATCAGGCGCGCTGACAACTACTGCGGCATCACCTGGGAACCTGTCAACGACAGTGGCAACTATGGCTTCACCATCTCCGGAGCAGCCGGAGCAGTATTGCNGGATGTGACAAAGGCTATAGGCCCGGATACTAAATCTGGTGAGATATCGGATCTCACCATGGATACAAAAGGAAGGAGCAGAGCTCTGTGCCTGCAACTCTCCAGGGTGATCAAAAATCACTGGTAACAGGTGAACTGGAAAAATTTGGAAGACGGCTAATGTAGTTCCGATATTCAAGAAGGGTGATAGACAGGAGACACTAAACTCCAGGCAAGTGTCCCTAACTTGCATACCATGCAAGACGACGGAGAAGATTGTGCGAAAAAAGCTAGTGGAACATCTAGAGCAAAACAATTTTGTAACAACATCAGTATGGGTTCAGGGATGGCAAATCATTCCTCACAGGATTAATTGAGTTCTATGACCAGGCAACAAAAATCAGGCAAGATAGAGAGGGCTGGACAGACTGTATATTTCTGGACTGCCAGAAAGCCCTTGACACAGTACCCCATAAAAGTCTAGTGCACAATTTGGAGATGCAGGCCGGAGTGAAAGCAAAGGTACTCAACTGGAGAAGGGAGTACCTAAGCAACAGAAGACGGCGAGTATCTGTGAGGGGTGAGGTCTCGGAGTGGCGAGGCGTCACCAGTGGAGTCCCTCAGGGTTCAGTCATTGAACCTACTCTGTTAAATATGTTACTGTTAAATATGTATAAATATTATATGTAAATAATCTCCCAGAAGGCATAGACTCGTTCCTCTCAATGTTTGCTGATGATGCAAAAATTATGAGGAGGATCAAGACAGAGGAAGACAGTATGAGGCTACAAGATGACCTAGACGAACTGAAGGAATGGTCCAACAAATGGCTACTAAAAGTTTAACCAGAGTAAGGTAATGAAACTAGGAGGAAGAAACAGGAGGCCAGACACACGATACCGAATGGGAAATTAAGTCCTTCACGAAACGAACAGAGAGAAAGATCTAGGAGTTGATATCACGCCAAACCTGTCTCCTGAAGCCCCCATCAAAAGATTTACATCGGCGGCGTATGCGAGGCTGGCTAACATCAGAACTGCCTTCAGAAATCTGTGTAAGGAATCCTTCAGAACCTTGTATACCACATATGTAAGACCAATCCTGGAGTATGCGGCCCCAGCATGGAACCCGTACCTTGTCAAGCACAAGACGAAGCTGGAAAAAGTTCAGAGGTATGCTACTAGGCGATTCCGATAACTAAGAGGCATGAGTTATGAGGAAAGGCTGCGTGAATCGCACCTCACGTCGCTGGAAGATAGAAGAGCTCTGGGAGACATGATCACCATATACAAAATTCTCAGGGAAATTGACAGGGTAGACACAGATGGATTATTTAACACTGGTGGTACACGCACAAGTGGACACAGGTGGAGATGAGTACCCATATCAGGCAGAGGGACGTTAGAAAGAACTTTTTCAGTGTCAGAGTAGTTAACAAGTGGAATGCATTAGGCAGTGATGTGGTGGAGGCTGACTCCATACACAGCTTCAAGTGTAGATATGATAGAGCCCAATAGGCTCAGGAATCTGTACATCAGTTGATTAACAGTTGAGAGGCGGGACCAAGGAGCCAGAGCTCAACCCCCGCAAGCACAGCTGCGTGAGTACACAGCACCATACACTACCACAGTAATATATCAGCCAACCCGAGCACATCTTTGATCATGAAAGAATAATATTAGAGAATACATGCCCTTAACAGTGAGGCCCGTCCTCCAAAGCAACCGGAACACCCCTCACCAACTAGCCAGTTCCTTTAGCAACCAAACAACCAAATGACCCGACCAGCCACCACCACAGCACCTGTGCACCCAGGAGCACTCAGGAGCACTCAGGAGCACTCAGGAGCACTACATGGAACAGCGTTAATGGGCACAGAGTGTACGGTCTTTGTTTAGGCAGCCTCCAGTGCCCGAGGTCTATACCAGCTTGAGGAAAACTGAAATCATCCTTGTTTACCAGTGCCCCAGGCGCGCACACGAGCCCACGCGACGCTTACACTAAAACACGACAGGCACGCACACGCCACACACACACACACACACACACAACACACACACACACACACAACACACACACACACACACACACACACACACACACGCAGGTTTCTATACACAGCTGGAGGCGAGGGTTAAGAAGAGCAGTGTGTAACCCGGAGCATATAAGGGCGCCCTGAGTAGCGCCTCCGTCAGACCAACTCCTGCCTTAGTGAAGTGTACACCTCCTCTAGGACTCTCCCCATGAAGGTAAGACCTGCCTTAGTGAAGTGTACACCTCCCCTAGGACTCTCCCATGAAGGTAAGACCTGCCTTAGTGAAGTGTACACCTCCCCCAGGACTCTCCCCATGAAGGTAAGACCTGCCTTACTGAAGTGTACACCTTCCCTAGGACTCTCCCCATGAAGGTAAGACCTGCCTTAGTGAAGTGTACACCTCCCCTAGGACTCTCCCCATGAAGGTAAGACCTGCCTTAGTGAAGTGTACACCTCCCCTAGGACTCTCCCATGAAGGTAAGACCTGCCTTAGTGAAGTGTACACCTCCCCTAGGACTCTCCCCATGAAGGTAAGACCTGCCTTAGTGAAGTGTACACTCCCCTAGGACTCTCCCCATGAAGGTAAGGACCTGCCTTAGTGAAGTGTACACCTCCCCTAGGACTCTCCCCATGAAGGTAAGACCTGCCTTAGTGAAGTGTACACCTCCCCTAGGACTCTCCCCATGAAGGTAAGACCTGCCTTAGTGAAGTGTACACCTCCCCTAGGACTCTCCCCATGAAGGTAAGACCTGCCTTAGTGAAGTGTACACCTCCCCTAGGACTCTCCCCATGAAGGTAAGATCTGCCTTAGAGAAGTGTACACCTCCCCTAGGACTCTCCCCATGAAGGTAAGACCTGCCTTAGTGAAGTGTACACCTCCCCTAGGACTCTCCCCATGAAGGTAAGACCTGCCTTAGTGAAGTGTACACCTCCCCTAGGACTCTCCCCATGAAGGTAAGACCTGCCTTAGTGAAGTGTACACCTCCCCTAGGACTCTCCCATGAAGGTAAGACCTGCCTTAGTGAAGTGTACACCTCCCCCAGGACTCTCCCCATGAAGGTAAGTGTGCAATTGACCTAGCGTGACGGAGGAGTGCCACAGACCTAGCGTGACGGAGGAGTGCCACAGACCTAGCGTGACGGAGGAGTGCCACCGACCTAGAGTGACGGAGGTGTGCCACAGACCAGCGTGACGGAGGAGTGCCACAGACCTAGAGTGACGGAGGAGTGCCACAGACCTAGCGTGACGGAGGAGTGCCACAGACCTAGCGTGACGGAGGAGTGCCACAGACCTAGCGTGACGGAGGTGTGCCACAGACCTAGCGTGACGGAGGTGTGCCACAGACCTAGCGTGACGGAGGAGTGCCACAGACCTATCGTGACGGAGGAGTGCCACAGACTAGCGTGACGGAGGTGTGCCACAGTCTAGAGAGTGACGGAGATGTGCCACATCCTGAGTGACGGGGGGTGTGCCACAGTCCTAGAGTGACGGAGGAGTGCCACAGACCTAGCGTGACGGAGGAGTGCCACAGACCTAGCGTGACGGAGGAG
>WNGS01005997.1:4779954-4798887 GCA_020271785.1 Procambarus virginalis
ATATACACAATATGCCAATATATTATAATATTAATTTATACTTGAGAAAATTCCGTTTTGAATGACCAGCATGTAAAATTTATGAATGCGTCTGTGGGTTGACCGCTGAATGTAATGGACTTGAGTCGAGGATGGGTTGTTGGAGGACGGGCTGGGTACCTTGTGTTGCGTGGATCGCCTAAATACGCTTCTCACCCGACCAGAAAGAGTCATACTTTTCTTGTCGGGGTGCCGGTACCTCCATGTAAATAGTAAAGAAAGTCACCCAGTTTTATTTAACGTTTATAGAGAGGGGGGGAGGCAAAATGCCAAATATTTGAATTATTTAAGTTTTAAATTCGTTTGGAGGAGGTGAGTGCTTATACTGCAGCAAGTATGGCGGCTCGGCAGTGAGGAGACAGCGTTTCCCGCCAAATACTCCAGACGCGGTGACGTGGTGTCTCCTGTTTTTTTGGGGCAATCTGATTGGTCTGATGCGGTGGTGTGTCCAGTTTTACCAATCAGAGAGTGCCCATGGCGTGACGTCAGCGCCATAACTGGCTGGCGGGAACACGACTCGCTGTCACTAGCCATAGGGGAAGGAAGGGACAGGTTGTGTCGCACGTCGGTACCACATAGCTGAGTTTTGAGACACCTGAAGGAGCATTACGTTAAGAAGTACTCGAGAGGCAACGTAGAGGAGCTACTGGACAACTCCTCGAGGAAAATTCAGAGAGCTGGAGCGTGACAGGTCAGAAGAAGCTCCGTGACGTCGGTAGTCTTGTGTGACTCTAGAGGCGATCTGGGGGATTGAGGGTAGTTCCGCGGGCCAGACCAACTAGGAACGTGCAGGTGACAAATTGTTAATGTCTTAGCAGCCATGGGGGGAAGCAGCTACTGAGTTACAGCACTTCTACAGAGGAGAAGAGGACCAGTATTCAGCGTGGAAGACGGATGGAGGTCTGGGAGACTTTCGCCTGATCCTAGTGAGATCGTCTGAGATCTGCCGTAGTTTACCACAGAGGATGAGAAGAGGAGCTCTGCAGGAAACACACGAGAGGTCGCCAGAGGAAGTTTCTGCCAGCTGCATTAGGCTGCTAGGACCGCAGCATTTGTTCTTCAATAATAAGGTAGATACAAATTTCCCTCCTCATTTGCCCTTGTTGATGGGAAGTGCATATTATTTATCGTACGCTCGCGGAGTTTGTTGTTGTTGTTATAGATTCAGCTACTCGGAACAAGATCCAAGTAGCACGGGCTATGGTGAGCCCGTAACTCGCGGAGTGGTTTACTGTGGCGCGAGAGAGCCCAAATTGTAGACAGTTTCAAAATATGTAAAGTTCTTGTTGCGCCATATTGTATTGATCTAGATAAATAGTGTGTGATTAATGAAAGGACCAAGACAATTATTATATAAGTGAAGTCTTAATAATATTTCTTTGCTGGAAAAGGTTTGGTAAATCAAAGCTTAGTACCACTAATATAACAATTATGAGGTGTTGCCATATTGACGCTAAATTTCACCGTGATGCCATATTGACGCTAAATTTCACCGTGTTGCCATATTGACGCTAAATTTCACCGTGTTGCCATATTGACGCTAAATTTCACCGTGTTGCCATATTGACGCTAAATTTCACCGTGTTGCCATATTGACGCTAAATTTCACCGTGTTGCCATATTGACGCTAAATTTCACCGTGTTGCCATATTGACGCTAAATTTCACCGTGTTGCCATATTGACGCTAAATTTCACCGTGTTGCCATATGACAGTTGAGATATTTTCGGCCTTAAGCAAATGTAATTCTATTTCTGTTAAATTGTTGATTATTTTTTCACTCCTTTCTTCACCCTCGATATTGTTTGCCTGGGTTTGGTTTGGGAACACTTGAGCACAGTTAAGAAGACATTAGGCTGGGACAGAATATTACCACAGTATAAATAGAAATGATATGGCATCGAAAGGAAAACATTTGCCAGATTCGCTACCTAGGATATCAACTTTTGTGGCGGGCAAGTCGGCAGCAGGGAGCCCGGGTCTGTGTCCGCGGATACACAGATGGGAGACCCGGGATCGGCCGGGTTATCTTGCTAGCTACGGGGCTGCAAGACTTAGTATGGGACACTTTCACCCCTCATGAGTGACTCAAGTGCTCCCCTAAAGTGGACTTAAGGGGCTGGTACCTTGCTAGGGTAATACAGTAACTGATCTGTGTAGTTCATTCTGTTTCCAGCAGAATGAACAAGTTCGCTAAGGACTGTTTTTTGTAAAACTTTAAAATTTCTTCCTTCAGTTTTCTGCTACACTTGTTTTGCCTTCTTAAAATAACGGGAATGACATCAGCACATTCCTAGTCTCGAGGCACATTTCCTTGGCGTTGGAGTTTACTTAATACGAGCATCAGTGTCATATACAAGTCGTCAACTTCCCCCATAATATTTCTGGACTGAATTCTGCCCACTCCCAAAGGCTACGTCGGCGTCCTGTGGCTCCCCTCGTGGCCGGGTGTTGTATAAACTGTCTGGAGTGAACACTGCTGGCTCTTGACTTCCTCAGTACACACTTAAATATTCTAATCTCTTTGTAAACGTGATCTGATATACTTATCAGCTCTCATATTTCACCTTCATTCATTTTCGCATTTCTGTTCTTCCCTTCTGATCATGGTACTGGTGAGAGACTATGGTACAGGTGAGGGAGATTAAGGTACAGGTGAGGGAGGGTTACTTACTAGTAACGGAGGGAGGGAAGCCGAGGCCGCAGTACCTTCCAGCGGGCGTGACATCAGTGTTGGTGGAGGAAGTGGTGTACATCCCCCCAGGGATGACCACGTAGTCCGTAGTGCAGTCACCGTCCCGGTTGCTCGTGTAGAAGGTACCTGTACAAGGAGGTTTAGATTAAGCCCTGAAGCTCTCTTATGGCAAATAAAAGCTGTGACAAAGTTTATTCTGGCGAAGTTTCTGAGGCAACTTTGAAGGCTTGTTCTGATATAGAGCCAAAGGAGCCAGTGTACTACAGTAATTTTTTTTTTTTATTAATTCCTTAGGTACATCTGCATTAGTGCAGCTACCCTAGACTATATGAAGTGGAGTACAGTGTGTCAAAAAGCTAACTAGTTGATGCTAAAAAAAAACAAAATCCCCATCACACAGGATGGTTAGTCATACAGAGGCATGTGATAAGCAGTCTGCACTGGCAGATTCCGGATGCATTTTGAGGATATCATCAACACTAGATTGAATAAGGTAGCAGTGGTAATAAAGGTCCCCATCTCGCAGGATGGTTAGTCATACAGGGCCATATGTTTAGTAGCCTGCACTGGCAAATTTTGGGTACACTGTGAGGATATCTTCAAGAATACGAGAGTGAATAAAGTAATTGCAAACCTCCAGGTACCTCGTGCCAACTGGTCTGAAAGGTCTAATAACTGGGCAGTCAGTGATGTAGTGCGGGAGATCGTGCCGTAGTTCCTGCTCACAGAGTTTGCAACTGGAGTGCTCAGGATTGGGAGATCCGTCACCTGCAGCCACCTGCCACAGGTAACGGTAACCCAACCTGATCCTTGCAACCACTGTGTCGCACAGTCTAGTGGACGTTTTGTGCTGCCCATAGATGTAGGTTTCAGATCTGAACAAATCATAGCTTTTTATACTAGTACTTTCAGGTCGTTGGGAGTCAGTAAGTTCTTTCCTATCAGATCTGAATGTTTGGATCAATACAGTTACAGTAATATATAATTTTATTGTTAGCATTCTATGGACAATCAAACCCACGTTTCATTCTTCACAGGCGTGGCTGGTATTTGGAAAAGGAGCCGATGCCTCTTAAAGGCGGGGCATAGGAGTTGACCCCAATTACAATTGGCCATGCAAAGTTGCACGAGGCTAGCCCCAGGCGTCGGGCCTCTATCCTCGGACATACTGACACACAGACAATCTCTGTTATCAGTATGAGAGAGAATGTCTGTCTGAGGCTGGAGGCCACACACATGGGTGTTATCCTTATATTAAACTTTAAAGGATTAATGAGGATTTTATCGAGTGTCATGGGGGGGGGGGGGTCGTGCCAACACCCCACCCCCACCCCTCCTAAAGTGGGGCACAGCTCCGGTGGACATAATTTATTAAGTCTGTATCTAACAACCTACATCACTGTAAACCTCTTAACTACCTACATCCATCCTCACTATAACCACCTTCGTTGGATTATGTGTTCATCACTATAGTCATCCATCTTACCCGGGCACCACTGGGTACTTCATGTACGAAATTCATCACCACTTGAGACCCTCACCGTACTGTATTCATCACTGTAACCATGTTTACTACACACAACCTTCACCAATACCATTTCACTACATGCTATCCTAAGTACTGTAACCACTGTCACTGTACACTATGTTCATCACTGTAACCACATTCCCTGCTCATTATCTCCATTTAAAGTAACACTGAATCATCATATCGAAAATAATATGCTGAATGAATTTTAGTGAGGATGAAAACTGAAATTTAGCAAGGTTGGAAATTGATGTTAAGTGCGGGCAAAGGAGGAGCTCAACTTCAACCTCCACTCCCTTATGACCATTCCCAACCAACTGCCATTCACCATGCAAAGCTCTGTAAGACTAGCCTCAAACATCTGGCCCCCTCCTCCTATTACATAAAAAAATAAACAGACTTTTTATTTTATAGATATGAATATGAGGGTGGCCTGGTCGACGACCGGGCCGCGGGGACGCTAAACCCCGAAATCATTTCAAGATATCCCAAGGTATGAAGGTGTTAGTGCGTGCGCTTTACCTATAAGGTCTGGCAAGACTGCTCCGGCTGCTCCGGAGATGGTGAAGCCATAGTTGCCACTGTCGTTGACAGGTTCCCAGGTGATGCCGCAGTAGTTGTCGGCGCGCCTGATGCAGATCCCGTAGTCCTGGCTGGCCAGCTGCCGTGTATCTGCTGGGCACCAACCAATCTGGTCATTAGAGTGTATTGAACTGGTCACCGGATAGAGCGGGAATGGAGAGGATTCCCTGAAGGAACTTACAAGACACTGGGAGGCAAGCAAGGCGTGAAGAGGTTGAGGAGAGCCATACGTGGTGTGTAGGGCAGTGTAGGAGGAAGTGGTGTGTTGGGACATGAGTTAGCTTGCCGGATATGTAATGGGGGTATGGAGGAGGTAATTGGAGTAGGAGGAATGCGTACATCATGGGGGTGTGGGAGAGGGAAGGGGGGGTACATCATGGGGTTTTGGAGAGGAGTCGTATCATGAGATGTGGGAGAGGGAAGGAGGTACATCATGGGGTGTGGGAGAGGGAAGGAGGTACATCATGGGGTGTGGGAGAGGGAAGGAGGTACATCATGGGGTGTGGGTGAGGGAAGGAGGTACATCATGGGGGTGTGGGAGAGGGAAGGAGGTACATCATGGGGTGTGGGTGAGAGATGGGGTACATCTTTCACTCACCCGCGTGGTAGTCTACTGTACCATATTCATGGTAGGTTAGTAGGCAATTATCAGGAGAGAGGGCTAAGCCATTATGACTATATAGCACTTAGAAGGGACATTAGGATCAGGGTTTAGGATTGAGCGGAGTAAAGGAATGGTGCCCAACCACTTGGACGGTCGGGAACTGAACGCCCATCTACTCTACAGTAGAATACCATGAACATGGGAAATTGGATTACCATGTACACGGAACAGTAGACTACCATGATCACGGGGCAGTAGACTACCATGATCACTGGACGGTAGACTACCATGAACACAGGACAGTAGACTACAATGAACACGGGACAATAGTCTACTGTCCTGTGCTTATGGTAATCTACTGTTAGGTACTCATGATCATTTATGTCGTGCGTTCATGGTAGTCTACTGTACTATGATAATGGCGTGGAAATATCCGCAGTATAATGTTAAGAATAATCTATATGTAGTTTCCCAATGTAAACTCCCACCGTCTCAAGGGCGTCTCAAGGTGCCACCAGTACAAACTCACGCCTGCGATTCCTTAACGCCACTTACAATGGGTTTTAATTGATCCAAAACAGTATTATTAGTTATAGCTTATCAAATGTACCTTAACTTAGCGCTAAGGTATGTAGTAATATAATAAACATATTAGTGAATAATAATTAAATGAAATCAACACTCCCTCAAACTGTCAGATGAGAAGGCGCCATTAGTGGACCAGCCCACGTCGGGTGCTGCGCCGCACGACGCTGGAGCCTACATTGTTTTATCCCATAATTAGGAACTATTCGCTTTATTTTGATCATACGTTCAGTAAGTGTTATTACAGGGACATATCTAACCAATTAGAAGTACATGATAAGTGTCGTATAGACCTTATTAAGTACTGCAAGCTTCACTAAACTCAGTCCAGGACGCCATATTTTCCCAGCCCTAATCTCAGATATGTGCTCACCATCTTATAAGGAGAATTGAGTCGATAACTAGATGTTGCCCAGAGCACCCCGGAATTTACTTAACCAAATAAAAAATAAAATAAAAATAAAATAAAATTTATTCATGTAAGGTACATACAGCAAGGTAAGATACAAAGTTGATAGATTTATAGATAGAGCTAGTACATACAATGCAAAGCCACTATTACGCAATGCGTTTCGGCAGAAACGGGCAGATTTTCGGGCAGATTAGAAGTAATCTAATTTCGGGCAGTCTCAATAGTTGAGACGGGTTTTATATGGTTGAACTGGTGTCATTCTTAATGATATGTCATGTCAACTATGTCTTGCAGAGCTCCGGTGATATAGTAGGGTCTTTACCCCAAAAATAAGTGAGTGGATTTACGGCATTATTCAATTGTCATAATATTTGATATAAAGTAAATTGTTTATAGTTTAGTGTCGGCAAATTAAGTTTCTTAAGCAGAGTTATAACAAAGTTTTAGGCTAACTGTACCAACATCTGTTGGGTTTGGTATATTTGGGTGACGCGCGTGGTACGAACTAGTGCCTCGCAGCCCATGATTTAACTTTATTTTTATTAAATCCACTACGGGCTCACCATACCCGTGCTACTTGGAACTTCTTGTTCCAGGTAGCGAATCTTTAACACAACAACAACTTTATATCGGAAATGTTAATGAGAGGCTCTCGGCAGGCACACGAGTTATCAGCGTTAGGATACGTACAAACCCAAACCTCTTTCTCAACAGCTGGCACTTGACAGTCCTCATCAGACCTACACTACCTTTATGTGCTCTTGGGTTTTCATTCATATTAAATTAACTAATTAGTTAACTAATACCTTAATTAACTACAAGGAATGTTCCTAGAGCATTCCTTGTAGTCTGTTGTGTAAGTTCTTCGAATTATACAGATTAATTTTAGATTAATTAGTACTCAATCAGAATTCACTTAATTTAATTTATATTCTGTATTAAGAATAAGATCGGGGAACAGAGTTGAAGAAATCCCCACGCTTGGTAATCGGTCTCTCTTATTCATGGTGATCTACTGTTCCGTGTAGTCCACTGTTCTGTGTTCATGGTAATCTAATTTCTTGTGTTCATGGTTTTCTACAGTCCTGTGTTCATAGCAGTCTTGTGTCGTGTTCATGGTAGTCTGTTGCCCTGTGTTCATGGTAATCTGTTGCCCTGTGTTCATGGTAATCTGTTGCCCTGTGTTCATGGTAATCTGTTGCCCCTGTGTTCATGGTAGCCTACTATGCCGTGTTCATGGTAGCCTGCTATCCCGTGTTCATGCTCGTGTACATCCCATCTTATGAACTGGAAATATAAAATTTCCAACAAATCTTTACGCACGATCTCAGGTTCAGAGGATTTTTAATATCGTGTTGGATAATTGAGCTCTAGCAACGGCTAGTTGCAATATATTCTCTCGGAATATTGTATCGGTTAGCATATGGATATGTGGGCCTGCGGGCCGCTCCAAGCAACAGCCTGGTGACCAAACTCTCACAAGTCAAGCCTGGCCTCGGGCCGGGCTTGGGGAGTAGAAGAACTCCAGAACCCCATCAAGCCGGTCATATTTTAACATAACAATTTTGTAAAACAATTTATTTGCCTGTATCTTCTGACACGTTGCAAGGAAAATGCTAAAGTTTGAAACCTACTACTCACCGCTGGTAGTAGCACGGTGTTGCGGAAGTTGAAGCTGTAGATGGTGCCAGCAGTGGCCGTATGGGTGTGTAGGCAGCCCTCTGGCGCTGTCGGCCACAGCACACACCGTGGGCAAGACAAGGTTATCATATAATAATATGCAAAATGCTCCTTTGAGATGTAAATCGTATCAACATGTGATGAACATGAATATGTAACAAACTTAAAGGTTAGATTTGGTTATATTAGATAAGGGTAGATTAATTTGAGGTTAGATAAGTTTTGCTTAGCTGAGGTAAGATCAAGTTTAGGTTAGGTTAGGGTTTACTTTAACCCTTAGGGGCGGTCAAGAACAGATTAGGTTCACAATTGGCAAGCATCCTACGGCTCACCATAGCACGTGCTACTTGAAACTTCTTGTTCCAGGTAGCGAATCTTTAACACAACAACAACAACAACAGCAAGCATCAGCGAGTGTTTATCATGTGTTTACAGCATGTAAAGTCAGCTGATGTATGGGTGCTGACCTACTGTCTGCAACGCTCCATGAAAATAATTTAGTTTTCAATTATTATTCCTGTGTCGAAAGCTATAATTAGTGTGATAAGCGCGGTGAAGGGGGGGGGGGTTTGGAGTACGGGTGGATGGAAATTGCCAAAATCTAAATTTATCATCTCGCTAAAAAAAAAATGACACCTAGAGCTGTTTATGTAAGATTCCATACTCTTCATAATTTTAATATAGCTTTACAAGAAACACTACTCATTTTTTAATTATAAAAATAATTTGTTCTTTCTGGCTGCCCTGAGGTTATTCTTACTTTCTCAGCTCACACAGCTTAAAATATCGTATCTAGTCTTATTTACGAACTTATCCCCATACTCGCAATAATTGTCACAACCCCCATCCTTAAATAATAGTACTTATAATAACTATTTCAGCACCAATATGTATGACGGTTCATCAGTAAACCACTTTTTGTACTATTACGTTTATGGTGCCCCGGAAGAAATAGTTAAAGTAACCTAAATATTCCTAAGCCTAGTACAGGACATACAATATATATATAATATATATATATATATATATATATATATATAATCTATCTATATATATATAATATATTATGTAGTATATATATATATATATATATTATATATATATATAAAATATATGTGGTTATATATATATATATATATATATATATATATATTATTATATATATAATATATATATGTATATATTATATTATATATATATATAGATATATATATATATATATATATAATATACTATATTAGGCCTACGTTTGCGTGTATTAGGCCTAGGATTGCTTGGGGAGGTTAGGTTTAGGTCTTATTATTTTTTTTGCAGTTAAAAACTTTTCCGATTTGTCCAAATTCAACAATACAAAAGTCAACGTTGTGGTGGTCCATCACTACATATTGGTGCTTTCCACCAAACGGTTACTACAAGTATTTTCATTTTAGGAGCATGAGCTGAATTTTCCTTATCAATTCGTAAGATATAATTATTTTTAACGATAATCATTATAATCTTCATTGTCATTATAATCTCTATAATGAGGATTATATAGGCTGCAATCTACTTTAGATTTCATTCAGCAAATATATTTTATTCAGAAAAAGAAAAGTTAAGATTAAAATCAACTTGCACGATATACAATATATAGAGTATTTCCTAAAGACTACAGACCTGTATGAGGCTCGAACCCAACCCTTAGTGAGGCATTTAACACAAAATAAGTATATATATATATGAGAAGCTCTCACCTCGGTAGGCGGAGTCACAGGCGATCTGAGTCACTTGTATGTTCCAGGCAGCAGAGAGCGACGCCTGCACCGAGCGGTTAATGGTCACCTTCACCGCTCCACCACTGGGATCCACGTCGTAGTAAACTGCAATAAAGGTAAGTGGCTGTCACATGTTTTAGTTGTAGTAATGATCACTTAGTACCAACTCTTTGGAAGGTCATATCATTCCATGCGAGGATTTATTGTCGTCGTGTTGATAGATTGGTTTGAATGTCTGTCTTTTATTGATGTTATTTTTCGTGAAAAGTGTCTGATTTTTGCTGGTTGTACTTACCATGTTTGGTTCAGGGACTCTCCTCTCGTATACTGAACCTGTTCAGTGTACAGGTTCTTAAGCCTATTCAGCTCCGTCATATCTACATCTTATACTGTGTATGGAGTCCACCTCCGCCATTTAACTTATTAGATCTATTTTATCTATAAAAGAGAAAATCTATTCGATGTTGGGGCTAGACTCACCAAAGTTTATAGGATAACTGGGCTTTGGCCAAGGAGTGTCAGGCCGGTCAGAGTCGACCCCAGTGCCACAGATCACTGAGACATCTACTCACTGTGCTGACCACTGGGACATCTACTCACTGTGCTGACCACTGGGACATCTACTCACTGTGCTGACCACTGGGACATCTACTCACTGTGCTGACCACTGGGACATCTACTCACTGTGCTGACCACTGCTAGAGCCACAGACCACTGGGACATCTACTCACTGTGCTGACCACTGGGACATCTACTCACTGTGCTGACCACTAGGACATCTACTTACTGTGCTGACCACTGGGACATCTACTCACTGTGCTGATCACTGGGACATCTACTCACTGTGCTGATCACTGGGACATCTACTCACTGTGCTGACCACTGCTGGAGCCACAGATCACTGGGACACTGGACACACCGCCGGTCACCGTCAGGAAGTCTTTAGTGCAGACACCGTTCGTATCCGGCTGCGAGAGTTCGAGAGCGAGGAAATCGAACCTCATCTGGCAGATGTTGGGTGCGACTCTGTTGATGGTGAGGGTACAAGCGCCCAGCTGTGTGTTGGTGGCGCCGGGGTGGATGAAGTACGTGTTGTTCAGACTTGTGGCCTCGTTACACGTCCTCGTTACTGCCCAAGATGGGAGGGGAGGAAAGACGTTAGTCTTCCCTAGATAGAAGTTAGAGTGGGAGAGAGAGTCACAGAGACAAAAGAAAAAAGACAAACTTGGAGAAGTTTGTAAGCTTGCAAACTTGCTAGCCAAAGTTGCCTAACATATATGCAGACATGAAGAAACAGTCACACATAAACACACATACAAACGTACATACTTTGCCAAGTCAATTTATTATATTTTCTTTCGTATAAATGGAAGGACTGACATAATACAGTACACCCCAGAGAGTGGTGAATATACTTCAAAGCCTTCGTTATATGACGCCATGAAGAACAACATCTTAGACTCGGGCTAGTCACTTATTTAAAACTCTTATTAATAAAAGCGTCAAACGTTTATTTATTCACATTTTTCTTATTGCTGAACACTTATGCACAGAGGGGACATATCAATTAATTAATTATTTGCTTACAAATGTTTCACTGAACACTTAAGAGAAAAGAAAATCGGTAAAACTTTTAGTTTTATGTTTAAAAAAATGGAACTTTAGACATGAAAATTGCACATATTGATCATTAAAGTTGAGTATATTGTGGCTAGATCAAACACAGCAAGCCCATTACGTAGTTACTAATACATATTTCTCCTTTAATTAGAAAAACAGCAAGTGTTTAGCACGCGGCTACTCTTTACCTGGTCGCTGGTTCAATCCCCACATTCCTCCAAATGATTTACGCAATAATAAAAATAATAATACTATTTACCTAAAGAGGTCTGGCCGAGGACCGGGCCGCGGGGACGTTGAGCCCCGAAATCATCGCAAGGTAAGGACCTGTGGCCATTTTTTTTTTTGCAGGGATATTCCTGCGCGGGCCCTAAGCCTCTGGCTGGCCCACTGGGCGGGGCCTAAGCCTCTGGCTGGCCCACTGGGCGGGCCCTAAGCCTCTGGCTGGCCCACTAAGTGTTCCTTGTTTCTGTTTTACTTGGGCGGAGTATGAGTATTTATTACTCGTATGGTCGCTTTAGTACGTAGCAGTTACACAAGCACTTACGAACCTGCTGACATCTCTTGGTCTGGCTCATTACGTCAAAGTTTGCAGCAAAGTACTGAACTACAGCATATTTTAGCTTTAGGTTTAGGTGTGTATATGTAACTTAATAACAATGCCGAGATTTTATGATCATTACAGACAACAGATGTTCATTACACAAGTGTGGTTAAAGTAGCAAGTGCGAAGCGGGATGCGTATAGAGGAGGGTGTCGGGCCGCACGTCAGAGTCAAGCCCCAAAGTTGTCTTTGAGATTACCGATCAGTTAGTGGTGTGTACTTACTTAAGCAGCAGGAAGAAAGTATGCTGGCGCAGGAGCCTTTGGAGAGTCCTCCACTGCTGCTGCACTTTAAGGAGGGCATGCAGGTGCCCAGGGTGAAGTTGTCGGTGGTCGGGCACGGGGTGGGCGGGATCTTCTCCAGGATGACGAACACTGCCACAGTGGAGAAACGTTACACATAGAAATCACAATAGCGTAATATATCAATGAATAAATCCACATGGGCCGTGGTGAGGGGTTCGAACTTACGTCCATGAGGATCCCAGATGCGCCTTAATCGACTTTGCCATGGTATAAGAATTGCAACTGGGAGTGCTACTGCTCTCACACGGATCCCTTATACCATGTCGTGGCGCAGTCGATTAAGGCGCGTCTGGGATCATCCTGGACGTAAGTTCGAACCCTCATCCCTTGTGGATTTGTTCATTGGATAAATGTTGTTTATTGGTTTAAGCAGCCGTCGTCTACATCCATTAGTCTACAAATACGTCTACATTATGTATTTTGTAGGAAGTGACTGCTACCAGAGTCAACTGGAACACACAACACACTTCACTTTCAGAAGGCCTAAAATGCTCGCAATTATTCTCTTAACATCAATTGTCAGTAACAATTAATCTACAACTTCAGTTACCAGTAACTAGCCATGACTCTGTAACAACAATTGTCAGCAACAAGCCATTACTCGCACAAAATGCAAAACTAGACGAGTACCGTAAGGTAAAGTGGGGCTCACGCCGCCACTGTCCGGAATCGACGAGGCTCGTCCCACACTTTTACATTAAAAAAAGAAAAATATAAAATCAAAATCAAAACCCTGGAAACACAAACCGAAACTGTTTCTATTTTCCGCTTGTTACAACTTGTAATAAAGTTGTTACATCTTGGCTTAACGTGTTTATGACGTGTTAGAACGTTGTTACAACTTGCTATATTGGTTATTATAACTGGTTAGGTGTTAAAATTTGTTCGAACGTTGTACCAACGTCGTAGTTTCGGTGTGTGTTTGGCGGGAAGACAGGCCAATATTCCCTGGGAGAGGGAGGCCGCTCCCCCGTGCTGTAGCCTACTTCAAGTAACTCTCCGATTAAGGCGCGGGAGAAGATCGCTGTTCATCTGTTGGTCGTTTACTCTCGCTGCTGCGTCAGCTTCAGTCTCCTAAAGTATGTTGACCATACCGCACACTAGAAGGTGAAGGGACGACGACGTTTCGGTCCGTCCAGGACCATTCTCAAGTCGATTGTGATCGACGGACGGATCNAAAGAACAGCCACTCATATTAAAATGATGGGACTGCACGATGTATATACAGATGAAAGAGTACACCACTTCCTTCCACCCTGGCAGATAGTACCTTTTGACATCCTGACCCCTGCATACCCCACCAGAACTAATCACAAACAACCCTCATGCTCAGCTTGCTGCTAATTAAGCACCATAGACACATTTACACTCTTCAAACAAAAACATGACACAGACCATATACACTGACGGATCACTCAATACCCCTATAGAAGGGCAGGAAGTTCTGTTATTGCTCATCAGCCCGTGGCAGCACACAAGTGAAAGAATACAAGACTGATTGACCCTCCACCTTGCCAGTTGATCTGGTAGCACTTAAAATTATTGACAACACTGAAGTAGACAGCTTAATTATTTCTGACTCCCTTACCTCCCTTACTCCCTTGACTTCGGGTTCGATCCCCGGTGAAGGCGGAGACAAATGGACAATTTTTTTTATTTCACCCTGATGCCCCTGTTACCTAGCAGCAAATAGGTACCTGGGAGTTAGCTGCTACGGGCTGCTTCCTGGGGGTGTGTAACAAAAAGGAGACCTCGTCGAGGACTGGGCCGCGAGGACGCTAAGCACCGAAATCATCTCAAGATAACCTCAAGATGCCTCACAACTAGTATAAAATAGTTTAGAATCAAGTAATAACGTACTTGTCTCCGAAGCGAGATATAGAAATATGCGCATACTTAATAAGGGAATAAACATCAAAATGTTGTGGATTACTTCTCACATGCCTGCAGGAACATGACAAAGTTGACGCCCTTGTTAAGGCTGCAGTAAATAAAGACAATGTTTAACGGAATCTTGAGTTATTAAATAGGTCCCTTAGAAGTGTCATTAAACGAGAACTCCTGGATGAATTTGAAGAACGCAGAACAGCGCAAACTGGAACAAGCAGGTCCATTATTTATCACAATGAAATGCGTCAAGTAAAATATGTGTATATTTAATTAGCAGACTAACAGAGGTCGTCACAGCTCGAATAAGACTTGGTTACAGGTATCTCTGGCAATTCGGCTTGTATAAGAATCTAGATGAAGTAAAGTGTAGAGTTTGTGGACAGAGACAAGGATACACACTAGAGAATACATCTTAGAATGTAATAAAATTGAGCCATTTCGAGATAAGTCTAAATTCGTGGCAATAGAATGAAAATGAGCAAGCCATCTTATTACCAAGAATAAAATATATGAAATTCTTGCAGTGTATCCATATATCGCTACCAGTAGATCAATTACATGAGATGAAGAAGCAAGTGTTGTATTGTGACGACTAATATCAAACTAGGATTCGCCGGTCGACCGCCAGAGGGTGCGGACGTCCCCCATGTCTTGTTGCTCAGTTGCCGGTCGAGGCAAGTCTTCAGTGGCTGGGTGCCTGGTTGCCGTGCCCTGTGCATTCACCTAACTAGTTGTTTTTGTGGGGGTTTAGCTCTGCTCTTTCGGCTTGCTTCTCAACTGTCAATCAATCAACTGTTACTGACTACTAACTAATTATTTTTCCCAATACACACACACACACACACACACATCCAGGAAGCAGCTCCATAACAGTTGTCTAACTCCCAGGTACCTTTTTACTGCTAAGTAACAGGAGCCTCAGGGTGAAAGAAACTTTGCCCATTTGTTTCTGCCTGGTCCGGGAATCGAACCCGGGCGACAGAATTACGAGTCCTGTGTGCTCTCAGCTCAGCTACCAGACCCCATATGTGGCACCCTGCTGGTGTAGGGTACTGTTGCTGCAGGATGGGGGTCGTCCATACCTCCTCTCAAACGATTGTCGTCGGTTGGCCTGTTGACCATACTGGCCTTGGCATTGCACTAACGGAAGTACTCAGTGTGAAGATGACGGTCCTGGTGGTGGGTGGAAGCTTCTTCAGGACCACCGTGTGGTGGTGAAGTTTGTCCACCCTGAGGAGTTCCGGCCGTTTCTTGAGAGATGTGAGGGATGCTCGTTCCCTATGCCCGATGGTGCTAGTACGGTCGTTAACCTGAGTGTGAAGTTGACAGTGGTGGTGCCCCTTATGAATTGGAGGATGGACTGTTAACCAGGCTGTTTGGTAAGGTGTTGAGCATGAGGTGGAACAGGGTGCCCACCGGTTATTGCAAGGGGATGCTTGCTGGCACCTGGACGTTGACAATGTCACTGACGCGGAGTGTACCGTTGTGGTTGTCCGTGTGTGGGTTTACGCTTCGTCGTATGTATTCAGCACAGCCCAGGACCTGTTATCGGTGTGGTCAACGAGGTCCTCCAGCGGCAGCTTGCGATGCCGCCAGATGACACGGACACACACTAACACACTATTCACCCGAGCCGCTGCCCGGGTGAATATCTTCAGGGAGGGTGATTTCCCGCCCTGCCTTCCCAGGAGGACTCTCCGGACGTGTTGGGTGCTGGTGTTGCCCCGCCTGTAGGCTCACAGGATGACTATGGGGGTGCACAGTAAACTAGCCGTCTTCAGCGGCAACAATTAACTTGGAAGAAGCGAGACTCCCGCACTGCCGTCCAGTCAAGTCATGAAGGAGACAGATTTTATTACAGTGTGCTTGAAAACACACAGCATTGATAATTTATAGATGAAAACACAAAGTTAAGAGAAGATTGATATAATCGAAAGAAAACGTTATTGGATAGAACACGAAAAGTTCACTAGAGGAACATGTTCTTGAAAAGTGTTCGGCGTTCGTTATGTTACACCTTTCATCACGAGCAGCAAGGATATTGAGAAGGTGATAATTATCCAAATATTTATTAAAGTAATACACTCAAATATTTAATAAAATAAACAAAGATGAGCGTTTTTCCTAATACTCGGTTGTAAGGGCTCTTTACACCAACCAATGTGGTCGTTGGTTCATGCGTTAATTGGTCGCTGGCGGTGTTTGTGCGTTGACTGGTCGCTGGCGGTGTTTGTGCGTTGACTGGTCGCTGGCGGTGTTTGTACGTGGATTGGTCGCTCGTCGACGATGTTCGTTTGCTTGTCTTCATATGAAAATTTGTTTGAATGGTGTAGACACCGCGGGACAGTTGTCATTACAGCTTTACATTTTACACCTGTTAACCACATGTGATTAGTGGTCGATGGAGCAGGTGGTGTTTGGATGAGGTGGTGATGCTGGTCGATGGATGAGGTGATGATGCTGGAAGTGTTTGGATGAGGTGATGGTGGAAGTGGATGCTGGCGAGGAAGCATTATGCACAGCTGGTTATCTGCTTGTACTTGAGACTGAAGCCGCGGTTCCAGGTGTCAAGGGCCTCGTTGTCGTCTGTCTTGACGTACAGGACGAAGGGCTGGGACGTGGCTGGGGACGAAGGGGGAGGGAATGATCATTATAACACAAATGAGTAATTGTGAAGGCATTTGATTACACTAATTGACGCTGGACAAATTCGTAATAATACTAATCATAATACTATAGACGAAGCCATAATTGGTCATATACGCCGGGATAATTAATATAAATGGCAATAATCAATAATTTTTCTATATATTCTGAAAATATATGAAACAGATATGGCGCTAAAGTTGATACTTTATTTACAATTACGTACAAAAATATGGATATATTCTATATTACAATCTATCACTAAGAACAAGTAAGGATAACATATATAATAACTAGTAATACTACAAGCTGTACGACCTCAGTAATGTAGTTTAAACGGTTATGGTTAGTGAGGATATTGGTCACGAAGTATGGAGAGTGTGAGGTCAAAGGTCGAGCTACAGTTCAAAGATAATTCAATGTCGTTATCCGACTCTGGCGCTGAAGTTACTTCCGTTTGGAGGATTCAGTATGAAAATTCGTACCCAACGAGGGTGGTATAATAATTGGTATTGTCTGAAGATATTCTTGGAATGGTACCGAGCCATGGTACTATGTGTAGAAGATGAGGCATTAACGTGACGATAATGGTCTGGGACGGACCGAAACGTCGTTGTTGGTTTCTGATGTGTGGCTTTCACATCAGGATACTATATAACTGGTACCTTGGCTGGGTGCTGGTACCTTGGCTGGGTGCTGGTACCTTGCCTGGGTGCTGGTACCTGCCTAGGTGCTGGTACCTTGCCTGGGTGCTGGTACCTTGGCTGGGTGCTGGTACCTTCTCAGGGTGCTGGTATCTTGGCTGGGTGCTGGTACCTTCTCAGGGTGCTGGTACCTTGCCTGGGTGCTGGGTGCTGGTACCTTGGCTGGGTGCTGGTACCTTCTCAGGGTGCTGGTACCTTGGCTGGGTGCTGGTACCTTCTCAGGGTGCTGGTACCTTGGCTGGGTGCTAGTACCTTGGCTGGGTGCTGGTACCTTCTCAGGGTGCTGGTACCTTGGCTGGGTGCTGGTACCTTGGCTGGGTGCTGGTACCTTGGCTGGGTGCTGGTACCTTGGCTGGGTGCTGGTACCTTGGCTGGGTGCTGGTACCTTGGCTGGGTGCTGGTACCTGGCCTGGGTGCTGGTACCTTGGCTGGGTGCTGGTACCTTCTCAGGGTGCTGGTACCTTGGCTGGGTGCTGGGTGCTGGTACCTTGGCTGGGTGCTGGTACCTTCTCAGGGTGCTGGTACCTTGGCTGGGTGCTGGTACCTTCTCAGGGTGCTGGTACTCAGGCAGCCGGTCGGCCGAGCGGACAGCACGCTGGACTTGTGATCCTGTGGTCCTGGGTTCGATCCCAGGCGTCGGCGAGAAACAATGGGCAGAGTTTCTTTCACCCTATGCCCCTGTTACCTAGCAGTAAAATAGGTACCTGGGTGTTAGTCAGCTGTCACGGGCTGCTTCCTGGGGGTGGAGGCCTGGTCGAGGACCGGGCCGCGGGGACACTAAAGCCCCGAAATCATCTCAAGATAACCTCAAGATAACCTTGGCTGGGTGCTGGTACCTTCTCAGGGTGCTGGTACCTTGGCTGGGTGCTGGTACCTTTTCAGGGTGCTGGTACCTTGCCTGGTGCTGGGTGCTGGTACCTTGGCTGGGTGCTGGTACCTTCTCAGGGTGCTGGTACCTTGCCTGGGTGCTGGGTGCTGGTACCTTGGCTGGGTGCTGGTACCTTCTCAGGGTGCTGGTACCTTGCCTGGGTGCTGGGTGCTGGTACCTTGGCTGGGTGCTGGTACCTTCTCACGGTGCTGGTACCTTGGCTGGGTGCTGGTACCTTGGCTGGGTGCTGGTACCTTGGCTGGGTGCTGGTACCTGAACTCGTCCTCGATTCAAGTCCATTACATCCAGCGGTCGACCCCACAGACGCATTCATAAATGTTTACAATCTGTTCATTAAAGGAATGTTCTCAAATATAAATTAATCTATATAGCACACAGAAATCACAGTTGCGTGATG
>WNGS01005997.1:4820521-4833842 GCA_020271785.1 Procambarus virginalis
ATTGTAACATCAATGATCGATGTTCCCATCACTGAAAATAAGAAAACACTTAAAAAACGAAACGAAAAACTGTGAAAAAAATTAAAAATGAACTATACTTACGAAATGAACGGTATGGTAAACAAGCTCAATTCCAATGCACTGTCTCATAAAATAAGTACATCAAAATTAAATAAATCGAAACCTATGAAAATTCAATTCTTCAATGCGATCAGAAACAGTGAATGGAATCGTAACATATTTAGTACAACGTGTGATGTTCTTACGTACAACAGATGGCGCTGTTTTTTTTTAAAGCATGGTTTTACCTCTCACAGATTGTTGCATCTATATAGTAGGTATATAAAACAAGTGCGTATTCGAATGGAACGTTGTGTCAAAATTTCAAATCAATCGGTGAAGAACTTTCGGAGATTACAGCGTGTGTTGCTCTTACGTTCCAACAGATGGCGCTATTTTTCAAAAAAGTCTGTTTTACCCTGTCACAGATGAGGCATATATAGCAGGTATATAAAAAAAACCGCGTCTATTCGAATGCAACGTTGTGTCAAAATTTCAAAGCAATTGGTAAAGAGGTTTCAAAGATTTCCCCTCACATGAAAATCACACCGAAAAACACAGTTTTTCAAAATAGCCATGTTTTTTTCCTCGCCACAGACGTGACATCTATAGAGTATGTATATAAAAACCTGCTCGGCTGCAAATGAAACGGTGTTTGTGAACATTTCAATGTAATCGGTGAAGAACTTTAATAGACTGGCGATTTTTGAACAAACATTTCCATTTTTATGTATATAGATTAAAACAAATCCACAAGGGCCGTGACGAGGATCGAACCTGCGTCCGAGAGCATCCAGACGCGCCTTTAATTTGTTCATTTGATGGTGTTAACACAGGTGTTATATGTGCCTCTGGTGTTAAACACTGGTGTTATATGTGCCTCTGGTGTTAACACAGGTGTTATATGTTCATCTGGTGTTAACACTGGTGTTATATGTGCCTCTGGTGTTAACACTGTGTTATATGTGCCTCTGGTGTTAACACTGGTGTTATATGTGCCTCTGTGTTAACACTGGTGTTATATGTGCCTCTGGTGTTAACACTGGTGTTATATGTGCCTCTGGTGTTAACACTGGTGTTATATGTGCCTCTGGGTGTTAACACTGGTGTTATATGTGCCTATGGTGTTAACACTGGTGTTATATGTGCCTCTGGTGTTAACACTGGTGTAATGTGCTCTGGTGTTTAACACTGGTGTTTATGTGCCTCCGGTGTTACACAGGTGTTATATGTGCCTCTGGTGTTAACAATGGTGTTATATGTGCCTATGGTGTTAACACTGGTGTTATATGTCCTCTGGTGAACACTGGTGTTATATGTGCTCTGGTGTTAACACTGGTGTTATATGCGCCTCTGGTGTTAACACAGGTGTTATATGTGCCTCTGGTGTTAACACAGGTGTTATATGTGCCTCTGTTGGTTAACAAGGTGTTATATGTGCCTTGTGTGTTTAACACAGGTGTTTATATTGTGCTCTGTGTTAACACTGTGTTATATGCGCCTCTGGTGTTAACACAGGTGTTATATGTGCCTCTGGTGTTAACACAGGTGTTATATGTGCCTCTGGTGTTAACACAGGGTGTATATGTGCCTTTGGTGTTAACACAGGTGTTATATGTGCTCTGGTGTTAACACTGGGTTTATATGTTCCTCTGGTGTAACACAGGTGTTATATGTCCTCTGGTGTTAACACAGTGTTATATGTTCCTCTGGTGTTAACACAGGTGTATATGTTCCTCTGTGTTATGTGTCTCTGGTGTTAACAAGGTTGTTATATATGCCTCTGGTGTAACACTGGTGTTATATATGCCTCTGGTGTTAACACTGGTGTTATATATGCCTCTGGTGTTAACACTGGTGTATATATGCCTCTGGTGTTAACACTGGTGTTATATATGCCTCTGGTGTTAACACAGGTGTTATATGTGGCCTCTGGTTTAACACTGGTGTTATATGTGCCTCTGGTGTTAACACTGGTGTTATATGTGCCTCTGGTGTTAACACTGGTGTTATATGTGCCTCTGGTGTTAACAACAGGTGTTATATGTGCCTCTGGTGTTAACACAGGTGTTATATGTGCCTCTGGTGTTAACACAGGTGTTATATGTGCCTCTGGTGATAACACTGGTGTTATATGTGCCTCTGGTGTTAACACTGGTGTTATATGTGCCTCTGGTGTTAACACTGGTGTTATATATGCCTCTGGTGTTAACACTGGTGGTTATATATGCCTCTGGTGTTAACACTGGTGTTATATATGTGCCTCTGGTGTTAACACTGGTGTTATATATGCCTCTGGTGTTAACACAGGTGTTATATGTGCCTCTGGTGTAACACAGGTGTATATGTGCCTCTGGTGTTAACAGGTGTTATATGTGCCTCTGGTGTTAACACAGGTGTTATGGGCTGATTTTCAAGTTGTGAAGGATGAGGAACAAGGAAGGGCGGTGCCCAGGGTACAGGGGCACTCATGCCCACTCAGCCGTCAGAAAGTTGCGTGAGGTGAGAGGTAGGGACGGCCAGGGGGACGGTGGCGGAATAGTAAACACTCACGTTACAAGAATGACTTTGTCCAGGAACACTTGTTGTTCACGACTTACAATCAGGAATCAAATGGGACAGGCCCGACCCCTCTAGGACCACATCCAGATTCAAACGGTCACCCTGCAAAGCTTGTTGTGGTTATATCCCCAAGCGTCCAACAAGCCTGGGGCCAGATTCACGAAAGCAGTTACGAACGTGTACATCTTTCCTCAATCTTTGACGGCTTTGGTTACATTTCTTAAACAGTTTACAAGCATGAAAACTCCCAATCAACTGTTGTTATTGTTATAAACAGCCTCCTGGTGCTTCGGAGCTCATTAACTGTTTAAATATTGGAAACAAAGCCACCAAAGATTGAGAAAAGATGTAAAGGTTCGTAAGTGCTGGCGTAACTGCTTCGTGAATCTGGCCTCTGGTTGATTAGTTCAGCAACGAGGGAGGCCTGATAGACGACCGGGCTAAGTCCTAAAATCACCTCAAGGTAACCTCAAGGTAAGATAAGCGTCTGGCTCTCAACTTCGAGCAGTCACAGAAAGAGACATTTTCTTGTATAGATATAGCGATTATTGTAGCTAACGCTGTGTATAATAAACTTATAACAAATCTCGTTACTTCAAACAGGAATGTGATAAACTGGGAACCATCTGGTGCAGCAGCCCGCAGTGCGAGGCTGGGGGCAAACATAGGTGCTCCTTGTTAGAGACTCTTGGAATCTTTTTATTTCATATTCATTTCATCACTGGCAAAGGATAACATGATATAAACCCCCAGCTAATCTGGAGCGTATACGCAGGAGAGAATAGTAACTAGAAAACTCTCAAACACAGACCAGTGTCAATAATAAGGATCCCTGGAAGGCACTGATAAGCAGCAGCATCCTGACACAGTCTACTTGAACAAATAGGGACCACTTGGGCTGGACGGTAGAGCGACGGTCTCGCGTCATGCAGGTCGGCGTTCAATCCCCGACCGTCCAAGTGGTTGGGGCACCATTCCTTCCCTCCCGTCCCATCCCAAATCCTTATCCTGACCCCTTCCCAGTGCTATAAAGTCGTAATGGCTTGGCGCTTTCCCCTGATAATTAAAAAAATGAACAAATAGGGATATAGTTGAACAGGACAGAAAGTGTTGTGTGGACTGAGCCTTCCTCGGTCGCCACACACCGGTCGCCACACACCGGTCACCACACACGGTCGTCACACACCGGTCACCACACACGGTCACCACACACCGGTCACCACACACGGTCACCACACACCGGTCACCACACACCGGTCCCACACACCGGTCACCACACACCGGTCACCACACACGGTCGTCACACACCGGTCACCACACACCAGTCACCACACACCGGTCACCACACACCGGTCACCACACACCGGTCACCACACACCGGTCGCACACACCGGTCACCACACACCGGTCACCACAACCGGTCACCACACACCGGTCGCCACACACCGGTCGCCACACACCGGTCGTCACACACTGGTCACCAACACCGGTCACCACACACCGGTCACCACACACCGGTCACCACACACCGGTCACCACACACCGGTCGCCACACACCGGTCAACACTGACCCCAAGACGCCACAACGCAACAAAACTGAAAGTTATTGGAACAACACTCTGAAGCCAAGGATAACAAAGTGGAGAAGTCAGACTGGCCAGTGACCACAAGCAGCGTGACGCAAGGGTCACTAC
Organism: Procambarus virginalis; assembly: GCA_020271785.1. Taxonomy (NCBI): domain Eukaryota; kingdom Metazoa; phylum Arthropoda; class Malacostraca; order Decapoda; family Cambaridae; genus Procambarus; species Procambarus virginalis. The sequence continues at coordinate 4,824,838 of WNGS01005997.1, forward strand.
CGCCACCTGACCATCGTGACGCAAGGGTCACTACCACCACCTGAGTAGCGTGACGCAAGGGTCACTACCGCCACCTGACCAGCGTGACGAAAGGGTCACTACCACCACCTGAGTAGCGTGACGCAAGGGTCACTACCACCACCTGAGCACCGTGACGCAAGGGTCACTACCCCCACATGACCAGCGTGACGCAAGGGTCACTACCCCACATGACCAGCGTGACGCAAGGGTCACTACCACCACCTGAGCACCGTGACGCAAGGGTCACTACCCCCACCTGAGCAGCGTGACGCAAAGGTCAACACATTATAATGTTTATTAGTGACCAAGATCAGGTCATCACTCCTCCGTCATACATGTCACTCTCACACCTACCTTCATGGGGAGAGTCCTAGGGGAAGTGTACACTGGACTAAGGCAGGTCTTACCTTCATGGGGAGAGTCCTAGGGGAAGTGTACACTGGACTAAGGCAGGTCTTACCTTCATGGGGAGAGTCCTAGGGGAGGTGTACACTGGACTAAGGCAGGTCTTACCTTCATGGGGAGAGTCCTAGGGAGGTGTACACTGGACTAAGGTAGGTCTTACCTTCATGGGGAGAGTCCTAGGGGAGGTGTACACTGGACTAAGGCAGGTCTTACCTTCATGGGGAGAGTCCTAGGGGAGGTGTACACTGGACTAAGGCAGGTCTTACCTTCATGGGGAGAGTCCTAGGGGAGGTGTACACTGGACTAAGGCAGGTCTTACCTTCATGGGGAGAGTCCTAGGGGAGGTGTACACTGGACTAAGGCAGGTCTTACCTTCATGGGGAGAGTCCTGGGGGAGGTGTACACTGGACTAAGGCAGGTCTTACCTTCATGGGAGAGTCCTGGGGAGGTGTACACTGGACTAAGGCAGGTCTTACCTTCATGGGGAGAGTCCTGGGGGAGGTGTACACTGGACTAAGGCAGGTCTTACCTTCATGGGGAGAGTCCTGGGGGAGGTGTACACTGGACTAAGGCAGGTCTTACCTTCATGGGGAGAGTCCTAGGGGAGGTGTACACTGGACTAAGGCAGGTCTTACCTTCATGGGGAGAGTCCTAGGGGAGGTGTACACTGGACTAAGGCAGGTCTTACCTTCATGGGGAGAGTCCTAGGGGAGGTGTACACTGGACTAAGGCAGGTCTTACCTTCATGGGGAGAGTCCTAGGGGAGGTGTACACTGGACTAAGGCAGGTCTTACCTTCATGGGGAGAGTCCTGGGGGAGGTGTACACTGGACTAAGGCAGGTCTTACCTTCATGGGGAGAGTCCTGGGGGAGGTGTACACTGGACTAAGGCAGGTCTTACCTTCATGGGGAGAGTCCTGGGGAGGTGTACACTGGACTAAGGCAGGTCTTACCTTCATGGGGAGAGTCCTAGGGGAGGTGTACACTTCACTAAGGCAGGTCTTACCTTCATGGGAGAGTCCTGGGGGAGGTGTACACTTCACTAAGGCAGGTCTTACCTTCATGGGGAGAGTCCTAGGGGAGGTGTACACTTCATTAAGGCAGGTCTTACCTTCATGGGAGAGTCCTAGGGGAGGTGTACACTGGACTAAGGCAGGTCTTACCTTCATGGGGAGAGTCCTAGGGGAGGTGTACACTTCACTAAGGCAGGTCTTACCTTCATGGGGAGAGGCCTAGGGGAGGTGTACACTTCACTAAGGCAGGTCTTACCTTCATGGGGAGAGTCCTAGGGGAGGTGTACACTGGACTAAGGCAGGTCTTACCTTCATGGGGAGAGTCCTAGGGGAGGTGTACACTTGACTAAGGCAGGTCTTACCTTCATGGGGAGAGTCCTAGGGGAGGTGTACACTTCACTAAGGCAGGTCTTACCTTCATGTGGAGAGTCCTAGGGGAGGTGTACACTTCACTAAGGCAGGTCTTACCTTCATGGGGAGAGTCCTAGGGGAGGTGTGTACACTTCACTAAGGCAGGTCTTACCTTCATGGGGAGAGTCCTAGGGGAGGTGTACACTTCACTAAGGCAGGAGTTGGTCTGACGGAGGCGCTGCTCAGGGCGCCCTTATATGCTCCGGGTTACACACTGCTCTTCTTAACCCTCGCCTCCAGCTGTGTATAGAAACCTGCGTGTGTGTGAGAGAGAGAGACAAAGAGAGAGCCAGAGAGAGAGAGCCAAAGAGTGAGCCAGAGAGAGAGCCAGAGAGAGAGCCAGAGAGAGCCAGACAGCGAGAGCCAGAGAGAGAGAGCCAGAGAGAGAGAGCAAGAGAGAGAGAGGGAGAGAGAGAATGTGTAACGCCTAATAGCAGCTCTCCCCTAGTGAAAGCTATGTAAGTCACTGAATTTTAACCATGGTCTGTATTTGAGGAACACTCGAGTTTAAGTATATTTACCTTGTGGCCACCTCTCTCTCTCGTGGCCGTAGCCAGGCTCTAAGACTTGGTCCCTGGAGTCCCTCCTCCAGTGACCCTTGTCAACACATAGGACTTGGGCCTCCGGACTCTCACCTCCGGTCCTCCTCGGGATGGTTATCGCGCGAGTCTTCAACTTGACGGCAGGCTGCCCTCGTAGCCCCTCGGTCGACCTCAAAGACGGGTCCGTCAATGTTGCCGGACTGTCTGTCATAAATAAGAATTTCCTGTAATAAAAATGATTATATATTAAAATTTCGTGCATATTTAAGCGTAGGTAACGTTAATGTTTTGGTTCTGTTGGTAATTATTAGGATTTGCAGTACGTCTGTGACACATTGCAACCCGTCCTCACACAAGGCTGGTTAAAGCAGCGGCCGTTCTCCCAAGACAACCCGTCCTCACACCAGGCTGGTTAAAGCAACGGCCGTCCTCCCCAGACAACCCGTCCTCACACTAGGCTGGTTAAAGCAGCGGCCGTTCTCCCAAGACAACCCGTCCTCACACCAGGCTGGTTAAAGCAACGGCCGTCCTCCCCAGACAACCCGTCCTCACACTAGGCTGGTTAAAGCAGCGGCCGTCCTCCCCAGACAACCCGTCCTCACACTAGGCTGGTTAAAGCAGCGGCCGTTCTCCCAAGACAACCCGTCCTCACACTAGGCTGGTTAAAGCAGCGGCCGTCCTCCCCAGACAACCCGTCCTCACACTAGGCTGGTTAAAGCAGCGGCCGTCCTCCCCAGACAACCCGTCCTCACACTAGGCTGGTTAAAGCAGCGGCCGTCCTCCCCAGGCGCATTCATCAATTTTAACATACTGTGCATTAAAAATTGGTTTGTTCTCATATATAAATGAATATTATTATACATAAAAATTCGGTGTATTGTTAGGCATAGGTTAGGTTAGGTGTTTAAGCTCTGTTGGCGATTATTAGTATTTGTAGTACGTGGGTGAAGCATTTACAGCGTTGTGGTTCGAACAAAATTCGTCAGTGAAGCACTTGTTCCGGAAGTGTTAGAACGTCAACAATTGTGAGTCGTGTGTATCAGCCCGTCCTCCAAACAACAGCCCGTCCTCCAAACAACAGCCCGTCCTCCAAACAAAGATCCAAAAGTCATTCCATGCACCCGCCAAACCCCAGCTGTTTATGGATGAAAAACGGTTTACACACGACTCACAACTGATGACGTTCGAACACTTCCGGAACAAGTGCTTCACTGACGACTTTTGTTCGAACCACAACGCTGTAAATGCTTCACTCAAATGCTACAAAGACAAATAATTGCCAAAAGAACCTAAACGCCAAACCTAAACTACGCCTAAATATGCATAATATGTTAATATATAATAATATTATCATATGTGAGAAAATTCCTGTTTTGAATGAGCAGCATATTCAAGTTGATGAATGTGTCTTTGGTGTCGGCCGCTAGATGGCATGAGCCTCGCCTGAGGACAGGTTGACTTGTTAGCTGCTGCGTGTCAAGCTTCACCTGATGTGTCAAGCTTGACCTGGTGCGTCACGTTTGACACTGTATGTTAAGCTTGATTTAATGTGTTAAACATCGACCTGATGTACGTCAAAGTGAACCTGGTGGGAGTTTTTCCCTTGACCGCCTGCGTCAAGCTGAACCTCTTGTGCGTCAAGCTGGACCTCGTGTGCGTCAAGCTGGACCTCCTGCGCCTAGCTGGACCTCCTGCGTCAAGCTGGAGACCCCTGTTGTCAATAAGCCTCCGAGATCTGGCAGCACTGTAGCGGAATCTCCGGTTCTTTAGAAGAGGTCAAGAACCGGAGCTGCGACACAATTGTTTCTTGTTGACCGAACACTGAGTTCCCATCTCCTGTGGGTGGTGGTGGCCCCATACCCGTCCTGTGGGTGGTAGTGGACCCCATACCCAGTCCTGTGGGTGGTGGTGGCCCTATACCCGTCCTGTGGGTGGTGGTGGCCCCATACCCGTCCTGTGGGTGGTGGTGGCCCCATACCCGTCCTGTGGGTGGTAATGGACCCCCATACCCGTCCTGTGGGTGGTAGTGGACCCCATACCCGTCCTGTGGGTGGTAATGGACCCCCATACCCGTCCTGTGGGTGGTAATGGACCCCAATACCCGTCCTGTGGGTGGTGGTGGCCCCATACCCGTCCTGTGGGTGGTAATGGACCCCCATACCCGTCCTGTGGGTGGTAATGGACCCCCATACCCGTCCTGTGGGTGGTAGTGGACCCCCATACCAGTCCTGTGGGTGGTGGTGGCACCATACCCGTCCTGTGGGTGGTAATGGATCCCATACCCGTCCTGTGGGTGGTAATGGACCCCCATACCCGTCCTGTGGGTGGTAGTGGACCCCCATACCAGTTCTGTGGGTGGTGGTGGCCCCATACCCGTCCTGTGGGTAGTAGTGGACTCCATACCAGTCCTGTGGGTGGTAGTGGACCCCATTCCCGTCCTGTGGGTGGTAGTGCACCCCATACCAGTCCTGTGGGTGGTAGTGGACCCCATACCAGTCCTGTGGGTGGTAGTGGACCCCATACCAGTCCTGTGGGTGGTAGTGGACCCCATACCCGTCCTGTGGGTGGTAGTGGACCCCCATACCCGTCCTGTGGGTGGTAGTGGACCCCCATACCCATCCTGTGGGTGGTAGTGGACTCCATACCCGTCCTGTGGGTGGTAGTGGACCCCCATACCCGTCCTGTGGGTGGTAGTGGACCCCATACCCGTCCTGTGGGTGGTAGTTGACCCCCATACCCGTCCTGTGGGTGGTAGTGGACCCCATACCAGTCCTGTGGGTGGTAGTGGACCCCATACCCGTCCTGTGGGTGGTAGTGGACCCCCATACCCGTCCTGTGGGTGGTAGTGGACCCCATACCCGTCCTGTGGTTGGTAGTGGACTCCATACCCGTCCTGTGGGTGGTAGTGGACCCCATATCCGTCCTGTGGGTGGTAGTGGACCCCATATCTGTCCTGTGGGTGGTAGTGGACCCCCATACCCGTCCTGTGGGTGGTAGTGGACCCCATACCCGTCCTGTGGGTGGTAGTGGACCACATACCCGTCCTGTGGGGGGGTAGTGGACCCCATACCCGTCCTGTGAGTGGTAGTGGACCCCCATACCCGTCCTGTGGGTGGTAGTAGACCCCCATACCCGTCCTGTGGTTGGTAGTGGACCCCCATACCCGTCCTGTAGTTGGTAGTGGACCCCATATCTGTCCTGTGGGTGGTAGTGGACCCCCATACCCGTCCTGTGGGTGGTAGTGGACCCCATATCTGTCCTGTGGGTGGTAGTGGACCCCCATACCCGTCCTGTGGGTGGTAGTGGACCCCATATCTGTCCTGTGGGTGGTAGTGGACCCCATATCTGTCCTGTGGGTGGTAGTGGACCCCATATCTGTCCTGTGGGTGGTAGTGGCCGTCCATACCCGTCCTGTGGGTGGTAGTGGACCCCATATCTGTCCTGTGGGTGGTAGTGGACCCCATATCTGTCCTGTGGGTGGTAGTGGACCCCCATACCCGTCTTGTGGTTGGTAGTGGACCCCCATACCCGTCCTGTGGGTGGTAGTGGACCCCATACCCGTCCTGTGGGTGGTAGTGGACCCCCATACCCGTCCTGTGGGTGGTAGTGGACCCCATACTCGTCCTGTGGGTGGTAGTGGACCCATACCCGTCCTGTGGGTGGTAGTGGACCCCCATACCCGTCCTGTGGGTGGTAGTAGACCCCCATACCCGTCCTGTGGTTGGTAGTGGACCCCCATACCCGTCCTGTGGGTGGTAGTGGACCGCATACCCGTCCTGTGAGTGGTAGTGGACCCCATACCCGTCCTGTGGTGGTAGTGGACCCCCATACCCGTCCTGTGGGTGGTAGTGGACCCCCATACCCGTCCTGTGGGTGGTAGTGGACCCCCATACCCGTCCTGTGGGTGGTAGTGGACCCCCATACCCATCCTGTGGGTGGTAGTGGACCCCATACCCGTCCTGTGGGTGGTAGTGGACCCATACCCGTCCTGTGGGTGGTAGTGGACCCCCATACACGTCCTGTGGGTGGTAGTGGACCCCCATACCCGTCCTGTGAGTGGTAGTGGACCCCCATACCCGTCCTGTGGGTAGTAGTGGACTCCATACCAGTCCTGTGGGTGGTAGTGGACCCCCATACCCGTCCTGTGGGTGGTAGTGGACCCCATACCCATCCTGTGGGTGGTAGTGGACCCCCATACCCGTCCTGTGGGTGGTAGTGGACCCCCATACCCGTCCTGTGGGTGGTAATGGACCCCATACCCGTCCTGTGGGTGGTAGTGGACCCCATACCCGTCCTGTGGGTGGTAGTGGACCCCATACCCGTCCTGTGGGTGGTAGTGGACCCCCATACCCGTCCTGTGGGTGGTAGTGGACCCCATACCCGTCCTGTGGGGGGTAGTGGACCCCATACCCGTCCTGTGAGTGGTAGTGGACCCCATACCCGTCCTGTGAGTGGTAGTGGACCCCCATACCCGTCCTGTGAGTGGTAGTGGACCCCCATACCCGTCCTGTGGGTGGTAGTGGACCCCATATCTGTCCTTTGGGTGGTAGTGGACCCCCATACCCGTCCTGTGGGTGGTAGTGGACCCCATATCTGTCCTGTGGGTGGTAGTGGACCCCATACCCGTCCTGTGGGTGGTAGTGGACCCCATACCCGTCCTGTGGGTGGTAGTGGACCCCCATACCCGTCCTGTGGGTGGTAGTGGACCCCATACCCGTCCTGTGGGTGGTAGTGGACCCCCATACCCGTCCTGTAGTGGTAGTGGACCCCATATCTGTCCTGTGGGTGGTAGTGGACCCCATACCCGTCCTGTGGGTGGTAGTGGACCCCCATACCCGTCCTGTGGGTGGTAGTGGACCCCATATCTGTCCTGTGGGTGGTAGTGGACTCCCATACCCGTCCTGTGGGTGGTAGTGGACCCCCATACCCGTCCTGTGGGTGGTAGTGGACCCCATATCTGTCCTGTGGGTGGTAGTGGACCCCCATACCCGTCCTGTGGGTGGTAGTGGACCCCCATACCCGTCCTGTGGGTGGTAGTGGACCCCCATACCCGTCCTGTGGATGGTATAGTGACCCCAAACCCGTCCATCCAACGGTCGACCCCAAAAACGCATTCACTAGTTTTAACAACCTGTTCATTCACGACAGGAATTTTCTCAGTATAAATTAATATTATTACATATTACCATACTGTGCATATTTAGGTCCTGGTTAGGTTAGGTTAGGTTAGGTTAGGTTAGGTTAGGTTAGGTTAGGTCTTTAGGGTCTGTTGGCGATTATTTGTATTTGTAGTACGTGGGTGAAGCATTTACAGCGTTGTGGTTCGAACAAATTTCGTCAGCGAAGCACTTGTTCCGGAAGTGTTAGAACGTCAGCAGTTGTGAGTCGTGTGTAAAGCGTTTTTCATTCATAAACAGCTGGGGTTTGGCGGATGCATGGAATGGACTTGTTTATGAGGACGGCCTGGTGTATGAGGACGGGCTGGTGTATGAGGACGGGCCGGTGTATGAGGACGGGCTGGTATATGAGGACGGGCTGGTGCATGAGGACGGGCTGGTGTATGAGGACGGGCTGGTGTATGAGGACGGGCTGGTGTATGAGGACGGGCTGGTGTATGAGGACGGGCTGGTGTATGAGGACGGGCCGGTGTATGAGGACGGGCCGGTGTATGAGGACGGGCCGGTGTATGAGGACGGGCTGGTGCATGAGGACGGGCGGTATATGAGGACGGGCTGGTGTATGAGGACGGGCTGGTGTATGAGGACGGGCTGGTGTATGAGGACGGGCTGGTGTATGAGGACGGGCTGGTGTATGAGGAGGGGCTGGTGTATGAGGACGGGCCGGTGTATGAGGACGGGCCGGTGTATGAGGACGGGCCGGTGTATGAGGACGGGCCGGTGTATGAGGACGGGCCGGTGTATGAGGACGGGCTGGTGTATGAGGACGGGCTGGTGTATGAGGACGGGCTGGTGTATGAGGACGGGCTGGTGTATGAGGACGGGCGGTGTAGAGGACGGGCGGTGTATGAGGACGGGCCGTGTATGAGGACGGGCTGGTGTATGAGGACGGGCCGGTGTATGAGGACGGGCTGGTGTATGAGGACGGGCTGGTGTATGAGGACGGGCTGGTGTATGAGGACGGGAGGGTGTATGAGGACGGGCTGGTGTATGAGGACGGGCCGGTCATATGAGGACTGGGCCGGTGTATATGAGGACGGGGCTGGTGTATGAGGACGGGCTTGTGTATGATGGCGGGCTGGTGCAATGAGGACGGGCACGGTACTATGAGGACGGGCTGGTGTATGAGGTCGGGATGGTGTATGAGACGGGCTGGTGTATGAGGACGGTTGGTGCATGAGGACGGGCTGGGTATGAGACGGGCTGGTGTATGAGGAGGGCCTGGTACATGAGGACGGGCTGGTGTATGAGGACGGGGCCGGTATATGAGGACGGGCTGGTGTATGAGGGTCGGAGGGGCCGGGTGTATGAGGACGGGCTGGTGTATGGAGCCGACGCATCACGCGTCCGGCCCCCTCGCCTTGATGACGGGGACACCCCCCCAGTTGGAGTAGATACTGGACGCGACTCCAACAGCGCGCCTTGTGCATATGGTAA
>WNGS01005997.1:4850202-4860408 GCA_020271785.1 Procambarus virginalis
GTGTACGGTGGGCATCTGTTGACAGTATCCAGGTGACGTGCTCATCTTCCATTAACCGCACATCAGTGCCAAACCACCTTCACCTAGTGCCAAACTTCCAAGGGGCCCAGAGCGGGGTGGCTGAGGGATCGTACCCAGCTAGATTGGCCCAACCATCCTCCTACGGTTCCCAACGTCAGGAAACTGTCGTACTAAAGTGTCCTCACTCTCCTAACACTACCCGAGGACCCCAAAACAGAAAAACGGGACAGAATGTCACTTTCACGAGCCGCTACCATTATCTAGTACGACAGTTTTTTGCCTTAGGTAGACTATACGTCAAATATGACGTGCTACTATGGGAGGACGGGTTGATGGGGTGTTATTCATGCAGCTGGTGCAAAGCCTGCAAATGACACTTTACAAGGTTGACAGCCGCGGGCTGGAAGAGGCATTAGAAGCATTTTCTCATACGGTATAGAGCGTTCTAGTCCAGGCCGAACTTTGAAGTACATACAACAATTATAAATGACGTTTAACCATCAGTGTCCAAATCAAGCCGTTATACTTTTCCTGTATTGTCATTCAGGGTAAGAGCGCTCTTAGCCAGAACTGGTGGAAGACGCCGCCGTGGCGGGCGGACGCGCGTGTCTGGCTGTGGTCCTGGAGTAGCAGTTAACGGAGGGTTGTCTATCGTATTCTCTGTGCTCTGAGAGCCGTTGCTTAGACAAGGGCCAAGAGTGATGGCCATGGATCCCTCTACCGACATAGTTCGCCGTCGTAATACGGTGAGCCTCAGTTAACCTACAAATCCGATTAACCGTTAGTGTGTGTGCGTCACCCAATTCGATGTAGCAGGTGTCCAGCAGCTCTCCCCAGCGCTGGTCTTGGTGGAGTTTGGTACACCTGCGTCGTTCGATGGCTGCCTCCGCGATTTTGAGGGGGCTAGTCTTGCCCTTGCCTGGGAGACTGAGACGGTGCAAGTAAGTAATTATCAAAAGAAGGCACCAAGCCGGGACGGTGCAAGTGGAGACTTGGTCTCCGAGCCAGTTATTCATCCATCAAAGATGACCCCTTTGAGATACCCGACGGGGTGGTTGCCGCATTTATTTGACACTATGCGAAAGTCCTCGGGGTTCGACCACTCCCGTTATACGTATGGAACGTGCAAGGGCACAGTTACTGGCTCCCGGACGATACGAGTCGTTCTCTCCCGTCCTGTGCCGTCGTCGATCTCGGTGATGGGTTTTCATCTTTGTGTATTCTATAACGGTCAGCAACGTACCTGCTTCAAGAGTGGCCTTTCTGGCGGCGATGTGTGCAGTTGAGGCGAGGGGCCGGGGTGAGCCTGTTGCTCGGCGAGTATGGTTTTCCCTGGCTGCCGTGTTCCCCGGGCAGTACACCTCAGGTGGAGGAGTACTGCCCGCGGAATCTTTGGCGACCTTGTTTACACTTTAAACAGCTGATGAGCTCCGAAGCACCAGGACGCTGCTTATAACAATAACAACATTTGACTGTGAATTTAGATGCTTGTGAACTGTTTAATAAATGTAAAGAATCCGCCAGAGATTGGGAATATGTACAGGTTCGTAAGTACTTGAGTAACTGCTTAATGAATCAGCCCGTCCTCTAAACAAAGACCCAAAGTCCATGCCATGCATCCGCCAAACCCCTGTTTATGAATGGAAAACGGTTTACACACGACTCGCAACTGTTTTCGTTCGAACACTTCCGGAACAAGTGCTTCACTGACGAATTTTGTTCGAACCACAACGCTGTAAATGCTTCACCCACGTACTACAAATACAAATAATCGCCAACAGAACCTAAACACCTAACCTAACCTATGCCTATATATGCACAATATGCTAATATATTATATATTAATTTATATTTGAGAAAATTCTTGTTTTGAATGAACAGCTTGTTAAAATTGATGAATTCGTCTTGGGGTCTGCTGGATGGAATGGACTTTGTCTGATGTCGGGTTGAATGAATCCCGGTCCAGTTCGTTACGGTAGCCGCCCACCCTTATGATACATGCAGCAATTCTAAAATCCTGTGTATTAAAACTAGGTTAGTTCATGCAGCGGCCGACCCCAACGACGCATTCATAAATCATACGATGCTATTCATTCAGAGTAGAAATTTTCTCAAACTTAACGTTATATAATAATAATTCAGTGTATCGGGGGGGGGGGGCAGGCAGCCAGAATGTATTCATTCATGTTAGGTTTATATCGAGGTCTCCCAAAATTAGTCCTCATCCACCTCAGTAGCGCGGCGACATCCATCTCAGTAGCGTGGCGACATCCACCTCAGTAGCGTGGCGACATCCACCTCAGTGGCGTGGCGACATCCACCTCAGTGGCGAGGCGACATCCACCTCAGTGGCGAGGCGACATCCACCTCAGTGGCGTGGCGACATCCACCTCAGTGGCGTGGCGACATCCACCTCAGTGGCGTGGGCGACATCCACCTCAGTGGCGTGGCGACATCCACCTCAGTGGCGTGGCGACATCCACCTCAGTGGCGTGGCGACATCCACCTCAGTGGCGTGGCGACATCCACCTCAGTAGCGTGGCGACATCCACCTCAGTAGCGTGGCGACATCCACCTCAGTAGCGTGGCGACATCCACCTCAGTAGATGTCTTAATGATTACCATCTACCGTATGTCCTTACTGGCCCCTAGCCGTGTACATTACCATGCTGGAACACTGCTGACCACAGTACCTGGTGTAGGACTGTTCCCCTGGCTCAGGCTGTCATCAACTAGTACAAGCCTTCATATTTAATGCTGACCCACAGCTCTGGGTGCCGACTGTGTGGCAATATACTCGCAGGGTGAAGTCCCACTCAGGTGGTTCACATATTTTAGTGTACATCTTTTTTTTCTATTTTCATTTTTCAGGCGACCAAGACCAGCACGGGAGTGGTGGTGTGGGTGGCGGTGAGCTGCTTGGTGGGCGGCGCTCTGGCTTCCACACTTACTCAACACCAACACCACACAAACGGTCAAAGCAAAAACATCACAAACCAACAAGAGAGAGATGGGAAATGTAAGTACGAAGTTAGATTGAAAACTAGAATTCTCGCTGTAATGTTCTAAGTCCTTACCTATCAGTGACGACGAGGAAGTGAGGTTTAGCTCTTTTTGCCCCGCCTTCCAGCCTAGTTGTTCCCGCTGCGTTATAGCTCGGCTATTCTTATGTTTAACTTCTTTGTCAATCTATCCTATATAAGTTGAGGATGGTGGTGGCTTCCACAACTTCTCTTAGGGCATTCCACTTGTTAACCACCCGTACACGGTACGAGTATTCCTCACATTTCTTTGACTCATTTGTGATTCCATCTTCTACTTATGTCCTTGTCCTACTTTTCTCAATTTCAATGAGTCTGTCTTTGTCCACATTGTCAACCGGAATATCTTGTATGTTGTGATCATATCTCCTCTTTTTTTTCTGTCCTCCAGGGTTGTGAGGTCCAGTTCCTTCAATCTGTTCTCACTGCTTAACCCCCTTAGCTCTGGAACTAATCTAACCGGAAACCTCTGGGCATATTTCATTTTAGTTTTATGCTTTACAAGATGTGGACACCAGGCAGGTTCTTCATATCCCAGTAATGGCTTAGGAAAGTCTTGTAGTTTGCCTTGAAATAATTTTGATTTGGGTTTCTAAATAACAACGTTCTAATGTTTACCAGCGTCCCACATGCTGCTGATGCCACCCTGCCTGTGTGTGCCTCTGGTGTTTGAGTGGATATAATTCCATCACTTTCATATATAATTCACACAAGGTGAATTATATATCATCTTGTACTTTATCTGTTGCCTGTAGTTGTTTTCCTTCAAGTACTCCCTTACTCAGTACTCCGGTTATCCCAGCTTGCATCTCCATCTTGTACACTAGTGTTTTGCGAGGAACACTGTCAAATGTTTTATGACAGTCTAGGAAAATGCAATCTATCCAACCATTTCTGTCATTTTTTTCTTTTTCTGCACCACTTATTAAACTATGAGATGTACTCTGCGAACAAATCCACAAGGGACGCGACGAGGATTTAAACCTAGTCCCAGGATGATCCCAGACGCGCCTTAGTCAACTGTGCCACATGGTAAAAAAAATTACAACCTGGAGAATTGCAACCCTCGAACCCTCATTACGACCATTGTGGATTTGTTCGTTTGATATATCACGCTATTGTGATTTGTGTGTATTTACTCTGCCTCTCTCGTCCACCTCCTCCTTGAGTGGGATGTACAGCTCCGTGGCGTCTGCACATTTCTGAACAATAACTTTCATCATTGTATTTGTTATCTTCCATTCCGGTACTCTACACCCCCCTAACCACTCCCGTCCCTGGATTCCACTCGCTGCCTGTCTTTGACCACGTTGTTTATTTCTCTTAGTATCTTGTATGTATTAATCATATTCCCGCAGCTTCTTTGCGCTTCTAAGGTTATGAGGTTCAGTTTTCTGAACCTGTCCTCGTGGCTGAGCTCTCTCATTCTGGCCCTGATCTTGTTGCAAACCTGTGATGGTACGTAATCTAGTAGTATGCCCCTGGGGTATGTCTGTCCCTCACGTGTGGGCATCAGGGGTATGTCTGTCCCTCACGTGTGGGCATCAGGGGTATGTCTGCCCCTCACGTGTGGGCATCAGGGGAATGTCTGCCCCTCACGTGTGGGCATCAGGGGTATGTCTGCCCCTCACGTGTGGGCATCAGGGGTATGTCTGCCCCTCACGTGTGGGCATCAGGGGTATGTCTGCCCCTCACATGTGGGCATCAGGGTATGTCTGCCCCTCACGTGTGAGCATCAGGTTATGTCTGCCCCTCACGTGTGGGTATCAAGGGTATGTCTGCCCCTCACGTGTGGGTATCAGGGGTAGTGTGTCCGGTGACCACCCCAGAACACCGCACCCATAGTGGTCGGTCCCACACCCATTTTGTGAACTACCATCTGAAGTCCCCTTGTTAGCAGGCCTCCACGAAACACCTATCATATTAGGCCTACAATATGCGCCGGTAAAGATGGACATACCAATATTGGTACAGAGGAACAAATGCTGGCCATGTTCTCTAGTGCAGGTATTTGGAAGTTTTTCTTTTACTTCTTAGTTAAGAATGTCTCAGATGTTGTGTTCAGGGTGAGGCAGCGCTCTTGTGCTACAATACAAGTCTGATGCATCTGATAGCGGCTGACAGGGATATTCATGAATCCTGGGGCACTAGGATACTATTACTATTGGAATTGTACTGTTCCGCTATTGCAATATTCATCTTTACAGTATCCTCTGATGTTCTGATGCTGCGGGGTCCATTTCCCTGGTACACCTTGCAGGTATGATGAATCAATGTTGTGTGAACGAGCAAATAACCGCCCAATTGTATTCCTGCAGTTATCATCCTGGCGAAGATCGCCCGCGTGCAGTGCACCACCACGGACACCGCCCACCCCCTCGGCACCTGCATGCCCACTAAAGAGTGCGCCAGCAAAGGAGGCAATTCCAAGGGCAGCTGTGCAGGCGGACTGGCCACCTGTTGTGTAAGTAAGTAGCCATATATATAACTGTGGTTGTGTAGGTGATAACCAGAGTGGCGGGAGGTCCCTGGCCATGGGAGCGGGAGGTCCCTGGCCATGGGGGCGGGAGGTCCCTGGCCATGGGGGCGGGAGGTCCCTGGCCATGGGGGCGGGAGGTTCTTGGCCATGGGGGCGGGAGGTTCCTGGCCATGGGGGCGGGAGGTTCCTGGCCATGGGGGCGGGAGGTTCCTGGCCATGGGGGCGGGAGGTTCCTGGCCATGGGGGCGGGAGGTTCCTGGCTATGGGGGCGGGAGGTTCCTGGCCATGGGGGCGGGAGGTTCCTGGCCATGGGGGCGGGAGGTTCTTGGCCATGGGGGCGGGAGGTTCCTGGCCATGGGGGCGGGAGGTTCCTGGCCATGGGGGCGGGAGGTTCCTGGCCATGGGGGCGGGAGGTTCCTGGCCATGGGGGCGGGAGGTTCCTGGCCATGGGGGCGGGAGGTTCCTGGCTATGGGGGCGGGAGGTTCCTGGCTATGGGGGCGGGAGGTTCCTGGCCATGGGGGCGGGAGGGGAGGTCCCTGACCATGGGGGCGGGAGGTCCCTGACCATGGGGGCGGGAGGTCCCTGACCATGGGGGCGGGAGGTCCCTGGCCATGGGGGCGGGAGGTCCCTGGCCATGGGGGCGGGAGGTCCCTGGCCATGGGGGCGGGAGGTCCCTGGCCATGGGGGCGGGAGGTCCCTGGCCATGGGGGCGGGAGGTCCCTGTGAGAGCGTGGTCACGCTGGGCGTCACAGCGCTGACTCACTGCTGTCTTACGACACGGAGACGGCTCTAAACTCCTCTTACAAAAAAACGTTGTTTTTATCTCGTATGAGTTAAATAAATCACATTTTCGATTTCTCACGGTAATCAACTACCATCAATCAGATACCCACCTAAGAATACGGTTGAGAGGCGGGACCAAAAAGCCGAAGCTCAACCCCTGCAAGCACAACTGGGGAGTACAGTAAACTTTACTTGGTACTTTTCCCCATGTTGGAACTTTCCTATGCTGTTAGTGTCCCAGTTTTGTATTGTCCCATGTTTGTCTCGTGGTGTTATTGTCCCATGTTTGTCTCGTGGTGTTATTGTCCCATGTTTGTCTCGTGGTGTTATTGTCCCATGTTTGTCTCGTGGTGTTATTGTCCCATGTTTGTCTCGTGGTGTTATTGTCCCATGTTTGTCTCGTGGTGTTATTGTCCCATGTTTGTCTCGTGGTGTTATTGTCCCATGTTTGTCTCGTGGTGTTATTGTCCCATGTTTGTCTCGTGGTGTTATTGTCCCATGTTTGTCTCGTGGTGTTATTGTCCCATGTTTGTCTCGTGGTGTTATTGTCCCATGTTTGTCTCGTGGTGTTATTGTCCCATGTTTGTCTCGTGGTGTTATTGTCCCATGTTTGTCTCGTGGTGTTATTGTCCCATGTTTGTGTCTCATGGTATTATTGTCCTGTGTTACTAGTAATTATTGCTAGTGTACTAGAGATCGCAAAGAGGGGGGAGGGGGGGGTTAACCCTGACGTAGTGGAGGTCGTGTTAATGGATCTCGTCGCCGCCCCTAAATCAACAACATTGTTAGTGGATCTCTCAGATCTGACTTGATTTTAAGAGTATCTAAATGTTGAGAGAACGTGTTCTTTATGCGAGTTAACCTAAGAATAATTAGTTACTGATGGAGCGATGTTCTTGATAATGGTACATTTAGCATACGACACTTGATGGCTGAGCGTCTTGTGTTGTGGTGTCCACCTTCTGGTAGTCCACGAAGTTGGGCCAAGTGGGGAACCTTCCGAATATTAGCCTTATACTTAACTTTATGACCGCCGTCCTGGCTCCGGTGTTGAAGGCTTGATGAATGGATTAGTTAACCTAGCACGGGTCAAGACTAAAGTCTTCTCTAGCAGTTATCTTTGTTCAGAATTTGAATAAATCATGGCATTAAGAGGGGGAGAGGCGTGCTCTACAGGAGAGATGCATACTTGTATTGGGAGCAAAATAGTGCTTCATGTGAGATTTTGCAAGCCAGTGTTGTCGAGAAAGTACGACATGCCCCTTAAGGATGTACGTTTCTTGGTTACTTTGCTTGCAAGGTTCAACACGTCTCTTCACGGTCACTGAAGAGTCAGTCTTCACGTACAAGATGTTAGCTTCACTGAACATTAGGCTATAGCCTCCCATCTGTCTGCTTGTCATAGTTGTACTGTCACGATGTCTTGTAATCATTGCCTGTCTTCTCAGCTGGAAATATAACTTGTCATTACTTTCTCCAGTTAGATATTACTGCAAGACGTGACGACCCGCGCATCAGTTGTTATTTCCTCTAAGCTTCAGAGGCAAAGCCTTTAGTCTGAAATATATAATTCTTTTTCTTTCTCGTAACTTATGAATGGAAGGTAATGTTCTCTCGTCTCACCTTGACCAGTAACGAAGACGTGTAACGAAGCCACAAGTGTCAACAACACGTACTTCGTCAACCCCGACGTCAACTCCCTGGAGCTGGGCGCCTGTACGCTCACCATCAACCACCTTGACAACAATATCTGCCAGATGAGGTTCGACTTTATAACCCTCGACCTCTCCCAGCCGGATACCAATGGTATCTGCACTGACGACTTCCTGACTGTAACCGGCGGAGTGTCCAGTGTTCCCATGATTTGCGGATACAACAGTGGTCAACACAGTGAGTAGATGTCCAATTATCACTACTTGACAGTGGTCAACATTGCTATGTTTTAATCATCTTTTGCTCAAACAGATTTCAGCCTAGTGAGAATAAATCACAATGATATATGACAAAGTAATCAACATTGATACTAGATATCCCAGTTAACTGTGGCACAAACATTTGTCAGTGAAGTGAGTAAATGTAACCAAAAATGTTTAATTTTGGCCATAACCATGACATCGTGGACGTCCCCGTGATGTTTGCGACAAACTGTATCCAGTGTTGGTAAGGATGGGGTTGAGGGTCTTGGTCTAAATGTACCAAAACTACATTCTTTCCTCTTTATTCTTCCTTTTTCTCTGTTATCTTTCTTTAATTCTCTTCTCCTTTACCTCCTTTCTCTCCTATTCCCAGACTTTTCAGTTTACAATGGGATGGAGAGGCCCTTTCCCCGTCGGGTGTGGTCTGAGAAGCCAATAGTCGGATACCTCCTTGGCTTCTCTCAAGATCTTTCTTTTTAACCTCTCTGTCCTCAGTAACTTTCATGGTCCTTATCCTGGCCTCTCCCCTCGTAGAGGTTTCCCCTTAGTGTTTGGGTCAAGACCCCCCCCCCCATGGCTGACGGTAACAGTTCATGTGACACCTTCTTTCCTCCCCTCCATCTCACCGCTGCCACCATTTGTAATATTGGTACCCTTTGTAACACTGTTCTTACTAACGTTTTGACACTAAGAATTTACCACCAATGTATACAAATACACTGTAAATACAAGCCACAGTCACCCCCTTCAGTGAAAACCACAGCCAGTATCCACAGGAACGGAAGGTTGAGGTACAGTACAGGAACTGTCAGGATGTTATGACGAGAAAAATTATAGGCAAGATCTAATGGTTCTAACAGCTGCCACCACACTCGGATGTATTTTAATTTATAATTACTGTAAATAATTATGTCCTGACCCTGAGGGGAAAGATCATGGATAATGAACAGTAATCTGCACTGATTCAAAAGCAGCACTACAGAGCCTAAGTAAAAATAATGCAGAAAACCTTGCAATAGTCGTTGAAATAAAGATAGCTGTGAGGGTACTAACCAACCAGGGAAGAGTTGTCAAATTTCTGTAGATCCCCTCCCATGTTGGAATCTGTGGAAATGAATGAGCAGATGTGCAGGCTGCTGAAGGCGACCATATTGAATACTTCATACTAAAGAATCTTCTACAAATTAGAGGTATTGTCAGGCAACATCACCGTGACAAGGTAACCGAGGAAAGGAGAACAGAAGTACAAACCAGTGAATCTGTACAATGATATAACATGGTTGCAGCTGGTAATCCCAATCATTATGGACGAAGAGGAGGTGGCCGCGGGAGAGAACCATAATAGCGAGAATCCGTCTTGGATACAAATATCCATGGAGATTCGGAATGGAAACAGTTGAGCAGCAGAGTTGCAGAATCTGTGTGAGAGTGACGGACACAGCCTAGACCACCATCTACGAGACTGTGAACATCTGAGAGACATTTGAAATGTGTAGAATAATAAACTCCCACATTGAGTTAGGAAAATACCCTTTGTCAAACAGATACTGCTATTAAGATTCCCCATTTTGCACCCGTAAAAATAATGTAAGATTTTAAGGGTTGACGAATGTTAATCTTTTAGTCCGAGAAGCTGTTCACTTGACAGTTAAACAAGTCCCAGCTGTGTCTGGGTACAAGTGACATGATGAACAACCTAACTGGTTTTCTTTCTATTGAAGAGTGTTTGTACATGCTCCTATGGCAGTGTGGACCACTCACAGGACGAGTGGCACGGCCCAATTAACTCGTCCCTCGGGGCAAAAATTTAACAAATTTAACGAAGTAAAGAGACTTGGAAACTTTCTCTTGATAATTATTTGACAAATGGTTAATTACTATTAAATATTACAAGTTGGTGAAGGTAACTTTAGCTGATCTGATTTATTACAGGCTTAGAGAATCACTGAATAATGTCAAGGACCA
>WNGS01005997.1:4872889-4883762 GCA_020271785.1 Procambarus virginalis
ACTTTCACGCTAAAAGAAAACTTCCTAACATCTCTGTGACTCATCTGAGTTTCCAGTTTCCACCCATGTCCCCTCGTTCTGTTACTATTCCGTGTGAACATTCGTCTATGTCCACTCTGTCAATCCCCCTGAGTATTTACGTTCCTATGGTGTTCCCCCTCTCCCTTCTTTCTAGTGTCGTAAGGCACAGTCCTTAGGCGCTCCTCATACCCCATCCCTCGTAACTCTGGGACGAGTCTTGTTACAAACCTCTGAACCTTTTCCAGTTTTCCTTATATGCTTCTTCAGATGAGGACTCCATGATGGCGTGCCATACTCTAAGACTGGCCTCACGTAGGCAGTGTAAAGCACCCTAAATGCCTCCTTACTTAGGTTTCTGAATGATGTTCTAACTTTTGCCAGTGTAGAGTACGCTGCTGTCGTTATCCTATTTATATGTGCCTCAGGAGATAGGTTGGGTGTTACGTCCACTCCCAGGTCTCTTTCTCGCGTCGTCACAGGTAGGCAGTTCCCTTTCATTGTGTACTGTCCCTTTAGTCTCCTATCACCTAGTCCCATTTCCATAACTTTATATTTGCTCGTGTTGAACTCCAGCAGCCATTTATTTGACCATCTCTGCAACCTGTTCAGGTCCTCTTGGAGGATCCCACAATCCTCATCTGTGACAACTCTTCTCATCAACTTTGCATCATCCGCAAACATCAACATGTAGGACTCTACTCCTGTAAACATGTCGTTAACATATATTAGAAATAGAATTGATCCCAGCGACGATCCTTGAGGTTCTCCACTTGTTACTGTTCGCCAGTCCAACTTCTCGCCCCTTAGCGTAACTCTTTGACTCCTTCCTGTTAGGTAGTTCCTTATCCATGCTAGGGCCTTTCCTCCCACCCCATCCTGCCTCTCGAGTTTGAACAGCAGTCTCATGTGCGGTACTGTTTCAAAGGCTTTTTGGCAGTCCAGAAATATGTAGTCTGCCCAACCTTCTCTGTCCTGTCTTATCCTCGTCATTCTATCATAGAATTCGAAATGATTTGCTAGGCACGATTTCCCTTTCCAGAACCCATGTTGATGTTTGTTCACAAAATCTCCAGGTGTGCAACCAGTCGTAGCCTAATTATTCTGTCAAGTATTTTACAGGGGATGCTTGTCAGTGATACAGGTCTATAGTTAAGTGCCTCCTCCCTATCGCCTTTCTTGAAAATCGGTACAACATTTGCCCTCTTCCAGCAATTGGGCAATTCTCCAGACATAAGTAATTCATTAAAGATCCTTGACAGAGGCACGCCGAGGGCCTGCGCTGCTTCTTTTAATGTCCACGGTGATACTTTGTCTGGTCCAATCGCTTTAGTTGCATCCAGTGTTGTCAACTGTTTCATTACCTTCTCTGCTGTCACCTCTATATCTGTTAGTCTTTCATCTAGGGTAATCTCTTCTAACAATGGGAGCTGCTCAGGCTCGGTAGTGAACACTCCATGGAAACTGGCATTCAGTGCGTGCCTCGCAGATTTCCTTGTCACTTTCAGTATATGCCCCCTCTGCCTTCCTTAGTCTTGTCACTTGGTCGTTCACCGACATTTTTCTTCTTATATGACTGTGTAGTAACTTAGGTTGCTTTTTCGCTTTGATCGTAATATTGTTCTCATAGTTCCTTTCCGATGTTTGTCTTATGTTAATGTAATCGTTCCTAGCTCTGTTGCATCTGATCCTGTTGTCCTCTGTCCTTTGTCTTCTGTACTTCCTCCACTCCCGCCTGCTGGCCATTTTTGCTTCTTGACACTGTCTATTAAACCATGGGTTATTATATTGCCTCTTACTTTTTCCCTTTATTGATGATATAAATCTCTCTTCGGCCTCCTGGTATTTCCGTATGACCAGGTCCATCATATCTTGGACTGTTTTTCCTTTAATTTCTTCCTCCCACTGCACTTCTCCCACTTCTCCCAGATAGTCCCTTATCATCCTGTAGTCCCCTTTTCTGTAGTCAACTCTCCTTTCCCAGACCTCTTGTCCCATGGTCACAAGTTTGAATTCCATCGCGTACTCAAAGACTAGGACACAATGGTCACTGGCCCCTAGAGGTATTTCATGTTCCAAATTCTCGATGTCTTCTACGTTCTGGGTGAAAATCAGGTCTAATAGGCTCGGTGCATCTCCTCTCTCCCTTGTGTCTTCCTTCACATGTTGTGTTAGGAAATTCCTGTCTATAACATCTGCTGACTTTGCTTCCCCACGTTTCGTCCCCTCCATGTGGATTCCTTGATTCCCAATTTATCTCTCCATGATTTAGGTCCCCCATGACCAGCAGCTTTGCTCTCATTTTGTGAGCTAATGGTGCTGCCTTCTGCAGTTCATGTATGCATGCCTTGTTGTTGTTCTCATACTCCTGTCCGAGTCTTCTACTGTTTGGTGGGGGATTGTAGATTACCAAGATCACAATCTTCCTCCCATCTACTGTCAGAGTTCCATGTGTGGCGCTTGTGCTCTCATTGGCAACCCGATTTCCCAGGT
Organism: Procambarus virginalis; assembly: GCA_020271785.1. Classification (NCBI taxonomy): domain Eukaryota; kingdom Metazoa; phylum Arthropoda; class Malacostraca; order Decapoda; family Cambaridae; genus Procambarus; species Procambarus virginalis. The sequence continues at coordinate 4,875,401 of WNGS01005997.1, forward strand.
CTTCAAACTTCCATTTCTGCCTTATTAGGAGTGCCATTTCCCCTCCCTGTCTTTGTGTCCTCTCTTTTCTTATCACCTGGTAGCCCTCTAGAAAGATTACATCGGAGATCATGTCGGAGATCATATTTTAGTTTCCACTATTGCAACTATGTCAGGATCTGCCTCACTAACCCTTTCTTTTATCTCTTCTGCTTTATTAGTTACCCATCAGCATTGGTGTACCAAACCTTGAGATTCTTCATGGAAAATCTGGTACCAGAGTTTGCCCTTTCTCTGGGGATCTGGGGGGATCTGGGCTGTGTCTGGGGGTGAATGGAGCTGGGGGATCTGGGGAGTGTCTGGGGGGATCCGGGGAGTGTCTGGGGGGTGAATGGGTGCCTGGTGGGGTGCTTGGGGGCGAATGGGGGCTGGGGATCGAGGAGGGTAGGTAGGTAGGTCTGGAGTAGGAAGGTCATACTGTGTCTGAAGATTAGCAAGGGTCTGAGAGGCATAGGGGGGTTGAGAGGTAGCGTGAGGTTGAGAGTCAGATAGAGGTTGAGAGGTGGGGGGGGGGGAGAAGGATAGAGGGGGGTGGGGGAAAAAGGGGAAGATGGAACATGGATAGTGGGAGAGAGGTTGTATTAGTCAGGGGGAACTCAGGGGTAGGTGTGGGCATTGGGGCAGAAGGGGAAAGAGGAAAATGGAGGAAAAGGTGGGGGGATCCATGTGACCCCCTTACAAGGGTGGGGGGGGGTCACATGGAGGGAGAATGGCCGAGGGAGGGTGAGGGCTGGGCGGGTTTTGGGGGTTGAGGGGATGAGGGGGTCCTTGGAATGTGGGATAAAGCAGGTGGATTTGAATGCAATAAGGTCAGAGGGGGTCAGGGGAGGTGTTGGGGAGGTAAGCAGGGGCAGGGAGGGCTGATTTGGGGAGGGTGTGACCTGGGAAGCAGGTGTGAGCGCGTTAGCACGGGGTGGGTTAGCACTGAGCTGGGTAACTATGCCCGAATGGGAAGAGGTGTGTCGTGGAGGTCTGCTCGCCCTGTGGGCTATCTGTTCATATTTTGTCATGTATCTGTCAATAAACATGTTGTAATAGTTTTCGTTACCTCTGAGTAAGTGTTTGTGTTACAGTATATAATCCACTGCCTCTTCGTTAGTGAACTGTACAGGACAGGTCGTTTCTTGTTACAGTTGTAAGCCCCAATGCGGCTGTGGATTCCCACTTCATTTCCTACCATCTGGGCTCTGATATCTCTCAAGATCCCCTGTAACTCAAAGTCTTCAATATCCATCTTTTCCTGCCTCGATGGAGCCTTGGGTTCAAGTAATCCATGGATTATGATTGACCTCCTTCTCAGTGAAGGGTCCTGCAGGTCGCCCCACCCCTCCCACACTCGCTACTCCATCCCTCACTTCTCCCACTTCCCTTGCCATGCTTCCCTTATGCCTGCCAAATTCAGTTCTAAGTATAGTTATTTCACTTTCCCATGCTATACTAACATTGTATAGCAATATAGTATATAACATTATTATACACTAACAACATTCCCTATATACTAACATTGCACATCATAAAAATCTTTGAGTGCTAAGAAGTAAGATCACAAAATACATGGAATCACAGCATTTCCATAACCTCGGACACCATGGTTCCAGAACAGGGCGCTCTTGCCTGTCACTGTTGTTGGACCACTATGACATGGCATTAGATGCCATGGAAGACGAACAAACCGCTGATGTAATTTACACAGATTTCGCAAAAGCCTTTTACAAACGTGACCATGGTGTTATTGCACATAAAATGCTTAACAGAACCCAATGTGTAATAGTCAATAAAGTAAAATTCGGTCCATCAACCGTGAAGAGCTCAGTCTCCCAGGGTACTGTGCTTGCTCCAGTACTTTTTCTCATCCTCATATCAGACAGACAAGAACACAACCTATAGCACTGTATCATCCTTTGCAGATTACACTAGGATTTTCATGAGAGTAGACAACATAGGGGACACGACAAACCTCCAATCAGATGTAGATCAAGTCTTTCTATGGGCTACAGAAAATAATATGGTGTTTAACGAAGATAAGTTCCAGCTCATGCGCTATGGAAAAAATTAAAATATAAAAACGGAAACCACGTACAAAACTCAGGCAAATCATAACATAGAACGAAAAGGCAATGTAAAGGATCTGGGTGTACTCATGTCGGAAGACCTTACCTTTAAAGAACACAATAAAGTAGCCGTCACAACTGCAAGAAAAATGACAGGTTGGATAACAAGAACTTTTCACACTAGAGATGCTATACCGATGATGACACTTTTCAAGACGCTTGTGCTCTCTAGTGTGGAGTACTGCTGCACAATGACAGTTCCTTTCAAAGCTGGAGAAATTGCTGACCTGGAGAGCGTGCAGAGATCCTTTACTGCTAGAATCCACTCAGTAAGACATCTAAACTATTGGGACCGACTAAAGAGCCTAAATCTGTATTCTCTTGAGCGTAGACAGAAGAGATACATAATAATATATACGTGGAAAATATTAGAGGGGCTGGTCACAAACCTGCACATAAAAATAACACCACATAAGACCAGAAGACATGGCAGGATGTGCAGAATACCCCCGTTGAAAAGCAGAGGTGCAACAGGTACTCGGAGAGAACTATCAACATCAGAGGCCCGAGACTGTTCAACACGCTTCCACTACACATAAGGGACATAACTGGCCGACCCCTCACAGTGTTCAAGAGAGAACTGGATAAACACCTCCAAAGGATACCTGATCAACCAGGCTGTGATTCATACGTCAGGCTCCGAGCAACCGCGTCAAACAGCCTGTTTGACCAGTTCAGCAACGAGGAGGCCTGGTCGACAACCAAGCCTCGGGGACGCTAAGCCCCGAAAACACTTCAAGGTAACTTCAAGGTAAGGTGTCTTACCTATAAGGTTTGGTCCAAGAGCATCGGCTGCTCCGGAGATGGTGAAGCCAAAAGTGCCACCAACATTGTTTGGTTCCCAGGTGATGCCGCAATAGTTGTCGGCGCGCTTGATGCAGATCCCGTAGTCCTGGTTGGACAGCTGCCTGTCTGTGGAACAACACCAACCAGCCTTAGTAAACGGCAGGTGGACGCTACAGAACAGAAGATGTGACTGTATGGACAAGTAAATAAGGTACCTGGCTCTAATGGAGGGAAAAGGTGGCTCGTCAGGAAGTGCAAATTAGTCCCATTGAGAAGTTGAGGTGCAAAAGCTACGTTAAGAGACGATTCTATCAACATTAAGGACCCAAGACCTTTCAACACTGCCCCTCTATACATAAGGGGCTGTTACAGCATTAGCTTGCCGTATATAAATTGGTTAGTTGCAGTGGTAATCTGGGAGCGGCAGGACGAGGGGCTGCATCTCTGCTAAGTTCTATATACTTCGTTTTATGCTTGAATCTGTTGTTCCTATGTAATAATAGTGTCTGCCGGTGACATTTACAGGAATGTTTATATTCCATAAGTGTTATTTGAAGACAAATTGTCTTCAGAATTATTTGGCAATTATTTTGACTAAATTTTCACATTGCTAACCTGTCTGTCCTTTTCATGAACCGAGGACGTAAGTACTTAAGTAATGTCAATATTACAAGTGATTGAATTAATTTTATTACTTTCACCATTCTTATTGTGGGCTTTTTATTCCGAACAACAGTCGTCCACTCCTAGACAAAACAGTGTGATAATGGTGACCCATGCTACTAGAGCTCAGGGATTGGCATGTTGAGAACAGATTTTTATGGGTTATCAACGACTTTGGTCTCCAATTGGCAGAGAAGCAGTACTTTAACAGACTCCACTTGTAATAGAGGCATAACTAGCTGATGTCGGGTTGTACGAGACATTAATATAGCGAGGTTTAGAGTGCATGTTGCAGTGCAAGTATTGATACTTACTGCTCTGGCCGGTAATGGTGTTGGTGTTGAGGAAGTTGAAGCTGCTGACTGTGTCAGCGGTGGCCGTGTAGTACTGCAGGCAGCCCACGGGCGCTGTAGGGGCAGGCAGGAGAGCAGACACCAGGGGCATGGTTAGTGTATCACGCCAGCTTATGGGACATTCTTATTAAGAGATGGCTTTTAGACGGTCGTTTAGCATATGTTGAATAGATTCATGGAACAGATCTTTCATGGAGGGGAACTTAAGCACTAAGAATGAGGTAAAAATATAAAATAGAGATCTCACCTCGGAACCTGGAGTTACAAGCGATCTGGGAGATCTTAATGTTCCAGGTCTTGAGGAGAGAGGCCTGCGCCGAGCGGTCTACCGTCAGCTTCACGGCTCCACCGTTGGGGTCCACATCGTAGTAAACTGTAATAGTGAGTGGTGATACAAGGGCACGTCGACTGGCTTCTCAGTAAACTTGATCACACATATTAAGCCGCTTGTGTATACTGTAAACATCAGCCGATGTGGAGGGAGGGAATTATCAGGGAAGAGCGCCACGCCAATACGACTATATAGCACTGGGAAGGGGTTAGGATAAAGATTTTGGATGGGACGGGGGAAAGGAATGGTGCCCAACTACTTCTTGGACGGTCGGGAATTGAATGCCGACCTGCATGAAGCAAGACCGTCGCTCTACCGTCCAGCCCAAGTGGTTGGGCTACCCGATGGGGAGATTATACAAACATACATCCAGTGTAACAGCCAAGTAAATTCCCTTGGCTGTTACACTGCCTTTCTCCTCCCTTAATTTTCGTCTTCTACCTTCTCTCCTGTTCCCAGACTTCTCAGTTTACAACTCGTTCTGTGACTTGTCGGTGCCAGGGGACCGGAGTTTCACAGCAAATTCTATAAGACACTTAAAAAACTTTAATGGGGTTTAGGAAACAGCTACGTGGTCGCTCCAGGAAAAGAAACCTCGTTGATTAGAAATCCACCAGTCGAAGATAGCAGATTAAGGAAGATGTTTTCTAGTTTTTTAATCATAGTAATTTACCACTATTACCAACTAGTGTATTTTAGAATAGGGGTATAAGTAAGTAATATATCAAAGGATGGCACCAAGCCGGGAAGGCTATGTAGCACCATCAAATCTGCGGAATAATCAGAGGGCGCTAAATATCACCAAGGATGCCAATATGAGAATAGAAACGCACAAGGTGAACGATATCAAAAGTATCCGATTCACCAAGAATTCTATCAAGGGACAAGTGACCGCAGGGGATGGTCGGAAAGCAAGACACATGCTCATCCTGGAAGTCAGGACATTCAAGAAGGATATACACAACTGTAAGAGGGACAGTGCAGTTAGGACAATAAGGAGCAGGGTGGAGCTCCATTAAGTGTCCATGAGTTAAGCGTGTATTGCCAATATGCAACCTTGCCAGAGCCGTTTCCCATCGCCGGTTACGGTGGTAGGAGGAAGGCCACAGGGACACTTTACTGTTAAGAGTACACAGTTTGTTACCAGTAACAGAAGACCAACAACCCTGCCAATGGGCAAGGATGGAGGAATGAATAACTGGGTAAAAGTCGGAATAAGGAATACCTTTATGGGAGATGGAACAAGTGTGGATGGCTTCCTTAGCGGAAGTGTCCGTACGCTCATTTAAAGAGAGACACCAATATGGCTGGAATCCAGCAAAATGCAACTCTCTTATATCTACTGGAGACAAAATAGCCAATATTGAATCTTGACTACCACCGGATGGACTGGTTCAAAGGACTCCAGAGCCATGAGGGCACTACGAGAGTCAACTACGATCACGAAGGAAGAGTGACAGCGAGAAAGCAGGAGACGAAGAGCATGATGAATAGCACAAGGTTCTGCCGTGAAGATGCTAGTCTCCAGAGGCAGGCGACACATATGGGTGTGGCCAGAAAAAACAACGGCGTTTCAGAAATGTAGGAGGGGTAAAAGCTAAAATGATGTGGGTCAGGGATTTACAATATTGAGGAAGGGGGACCCTTCACGGAGGCAAGAATGGAACAACATGAGGAGAAATATTAGTAATACTAACCGAAAGAGAATGTTGCAAACGAGACAAGCGGGCAGAAAGAGAGAGGTGGTGAATGGGAACAGGAACAACAGGAGGGGTAAAAGTCAAAGCACGACACAGGCGAGAGTGAGGGTGTTTTAAGGACTGCGCAAGGTAGCGAAGACAGTAGCCATCTAGGCGGTCCTGGAGAAACAGGAAACCAGTGTCAACGTACAAGCTGAGGGTAGGAGTCGAATGAACAGCACCAGAGCTGAGGGTAGGAGTCGAATGAACAGCACCAGAGCTGAGGGTAGGAGTCGAATGAACAGCACCAGAGCTGAGGTGCAACCCAGTATGGGGGCAAAAGGTCAAGAGTAGAATTAGAAGCAGAAGAGGAAGCAGGGCAACCATAATCGAGTTTAGACAGTATGAGAGACGAATGCAAAGAGGAGTGTGTGCCTAGTGTGTCGAGTTGAATGCTCTAAGGGCCTTAGAGCATTTAACTCAGAGGTAAGAGATATGGGGCGACCAAGACAAACGAGTGTCAAAGATTAACCCCAAAAGCTTAGCGGAATCTTTGTACACAAGGGGCTGACCATAAAGCAACAAAGAGGGACGAAGAACGACATGCTTCCGAGTAAAAGTCATGGCACAAGTCTTAGTTGCAGAGAACTTGAAGCCATGATTGGAGGGCCCAAGACGACACGGCTTGAATTGCAAGTTGAAGCCGCCGTTGAAAGAGAGGCGAATCATCACCTCGACAGCAAAGAATAAGATCATCGACATAGAGAGCGGAGAAGATGCCAAAAGGAAGGGAGGAAAGAAGACCATTGAGGGCAACCAGAAAAAAAGAGTAGTGCTCAGAAAACTTCTTGGGGTACACCTTCGAATTGCCGAAAAAGAGGCAGAGAGAGTGGTACCAAGCCTCACTCTAAAGGAGCGACGAGAGAGGAAGTTTTGGAGGAAGAGAGGGAGATTACCACGAAGGCCAAAATAATGAAGTTGGGACAGAATATGGTATCTCCAGTTGGTGTCATAAGCCTTTTCCAGGTCAAAAAGGACGGCAACAACGGAGGTCTTCGCAGCAAAAGCAGTACGAATATAGACCTCCAAGTTCACCAGGACGTCAGTCGTGCTGCAGCACTTGCGAAAACCAAATTGAGAAGAGGAGAGGTGGTGATGGTGTTCTAAGAACCACATCAGACGGACATTGACCATACACTCAAAAGAGTTTGCTGACAACTCGTGAGGGCAATAGGGCGGAATTCCTTAGGGGATGTCCCAAGAGACCCCGGTTTCCGAATAGGGAGTACAACAGCATCGAGCCAGTCCTCAGGGACTGACGACGACTCCCAGACCTGGTTATACAGACTCAGTAAATACCGAGACGCGCATGGAGGGAGATGGCGAAGCATCTCAATGTCATCAGAACCCACTGCCATAGAACCGCAGAGGGCCAGGGCAGACAAATTCAAAGAAAGAGAGAGAAGGGATCGTTATAGGGAAGTCGGAGAGGAGTGCGGAAATCTAAGGGATGAGATTCAAGAACAGGCTTACGAAGAAGGAAAGATTGAGGAAGATGAGAACCAGAGCTAACAGTCGAAAAATGGGAACCCAGTTCGGTCGCGACCATCACTGGGTCCGCCGCAAGAGTACCATGGAGGTGAAGGACCGGCAGGACATCAGGAACACACTAACCCACAATCTTGCGGATCTTCTTCCAGATCTGCGGCCGAGAGGTATCGGACGTAATGGTGGAAACATAATATTTCCAACTCTTACGTTTAGCTGTACGGATGGTCTTACAGGGCGCCACACTTGCTTTCCAAAACAAAATAAAAGAATAAGTCGTCTGCCGGCGTCGGTGTTTTTTCCAGGATGCACGCTTACAGCAGACAGCCCGAGCACAGTCTGCATTCCACCAGGGAACGCACGTCCGCATTCCCCGGGAGGTAGAGCGAGGAATGGAATGGAGGGCAGCATTGAAGACGATGTCATGAAAAATGAGGAGGGTGCGAGGAAAAGGCAGAGTGGAGAGGTCGGAGAGAGCAGCACGGAGGGTGAATAGGTTCCAGTCTGCCTTGGCAAACTGCCACCTAGGGAAGGAGAGGGGAGGGTGGAAAGTGAAAAAGGAAATAAGGATGGGGAAATGGTCACTGTTACGGAGGTCATCAAGAACCCGTCACGTGAGATCCAAGTAAAAAGACGACGAGCAGAGGGAAAGATCAAGACAGGAAAGGGTGCGAGTTCGAGAGTCCACATGAGTGGGCTCACCAGAATTCAAAAGAGACAGGGAAGAAGAGAGGATGGACAGTTCAAGAAGACGGCCTCGGGTGTTTGTCAGAACATCACCCCAGAGGGAATGTCGACAGTTGAAATCACCCAACAGGAGCACCGGCTCTGGCAAGGAGTCCAGGAGGTGCT
>WNGS01005997.1:4903658-4917409 GCA_020271785.1 Procambarus virginalis
TTCTTACAGAAAAAATCTTCGATATTTACCACAAATATGTAGTTTTGTTTCAAGTTAAGAAAGAGAGAGAGAGAGACGAGAGAGAGAGAGAGAGAGAGGGAGCAGAGAGAGAGGAGAGAGAGAGAGAGAGGAGAGAGAGAGGGGAGGTAGAGAGAAATAAGAGGAGGAGTAGATGTAGTGAGAGGGGCAGTTATAGGAGCAAGGGTAGCGAGAGGGAGGTGGGATCTGGAGGTGAGGGGGAAGGAAGCATGAAGGAGGTAGACTAAAAGGAACAGTAAACGTGGGATCTACTCCAGCAAACCCAGCACCACACCACCAGCCCCTCACCACCAGCCACACACCACCAGCCACACACCACCAGCCCCACACCACACAGCCCCACACCACCAGCCCCACACCACCGCCCATCACCACCAGCCCCACACCACCAGCCCCCACACCACCAGCCCAACACCTCCAGCACCACACCTCCGCACCACACCACCAGCCCCACACCACCGCACCACACTCCAGGCCCACACACCACCCAGCCCCCGACCACCACCACCCAAAAACCACCACCAACAATTCCAGCACCCACACCATCCAGCACCACACCACCAGGCCCCACACCACCAGTCCACTACACCAGCCCCACGACCACCAGCCACCACACCAGCCCCACACCACCAGCCCCACTACCACCAGCCCCACGACCACCAGCCACACACCACCAGCACACACCTCCAGCACCACACCACCAGCCCACCACCACCGCACCACACCACCAGCACCACACCTCCAGCCCCTCACCACCAGCCCCTCACCACCAACCCCACACCAGCCAGCACCACACACACCAGCACCACAGCCACCAGCACCACACCACCAGCCCCTCACCACCAGCCCACACCACCAGCACCCACACCACCACGCCCACCCACCGCCCCTCACACCAGCCCCTCACCACCAAGCCCACACCACCACCAGCACCACACCACCAGCACCACACCACCACACTACCAGCACCACACCTCCAGCACCACACCACCAGCACCACACTCCAGCACCACACCACCAGCACCACACCTCCAGCACCACACCACCAGCACCACACCACCAGCACCACACACCAGCACCACACCACCAGCACCACACCACACACCAGCCCCAACCACCAGCCACACACCACCAGCACCACACCTCCAGCACCACACACCAGCACCACACCTCCAGCACCACACACCACCAGCACCACACCTCCAGCACACACCACCAGCACCACACCTCCAGCACCACACCACCAGTCCTAGATGAAATAATGACCAGAAATTCTCCCCTCCATTAAAAAAAATAATAACAAAATCCCTTTAGAAGATCAAAACATGTACACAAGCATCTGGGGGTGCATATATGACCCGCTACACAGTATTCACCTACAGGCGTCCATATACTGTGATACACGTGAAGAACCTTACACACCCACAGCTCCCTGACATTTTTTTTAATTATCAGGGGGAAAAGCGCTAAGCCATTACGACTTTATAGCACTTGGAAGTGGTCAGGATAAGAATTTGGGATTGGACGGGGGGAAGGAATGGTGTCCAACCACTTGGACGATCGGAGATTGAACGCCGACCTGCATGAAGCAAGACCGTCGCTCTACCGTCCTGTCAAAGTGGCTGGGTTGCTCCCTGATAAGAGAGAGTAAGCTTAGTTTAGCTGTCAACACCTATATACGGTGTCAGCATGGTGGACAGCCCGCCTCCTGTCATAACTCTCACTATATTCCATTTCTAAACTTTTGTTACGTGTTCCTCTCCATCTTCTATATAAAAACAGCTGGGGGGGGGGGGGGAGGTGGGGAGATAGGCAATGGGAAGAAAGTCTTATGGATAACAGTTGAGAGAACTGCAAGGCCCCACTCCTGTGCCAGGTAAGTCCACTACGGGCTCACCATAGCCCGTGCTACTTGCCCCGCTCCTGTGCCAGGTAAGTCCACTACGGGCTCACCATAGCCCGTGCTACTTGCCCCGCTCCTGTGCCAAGTAAGTCCACTACGGGCTCACCATAGCCGTGCTACTTGAATTTTTTTTTGTTCCCAGTAGCTGAATCCAAGACAACAACTGCGAGGCATCGCATATCTGTACTCTAGCAGCCTCACAACGCTCCAGCGACCCCACATCTCTCCCACCTGGTTATCTCCTCCATTACGAGTCATAAATACTCACACTCCGCCCAAGTAAAACAGAAACAAGCAACACTTAGTGGGCCAGCCAGAGGCTTAGGGCTCACGCAGGAATATCCCTGCAAAAAAAAAAAAAAATCTCCATCAGCCGTATACTTGTTCAGTTTGTGTCCGTTATCTCCTGTTCTATTTTATTACACTTTTATCCTTATTAATATTCTCTTTTGTCTATTTGTATTCTCAGTTATATCCTTCTTTGCTCTTCACCTTCGTGGAGAATGGAAATAAGACTATCTTAAACTTTCTTCATAAGAAAGGTTTCTAGTCCCCAGAGTTAACTTTGCCATCCTTTACTGTATATCTTCTAGAGAATTTATTTCCCAGTATATTATGTTACCAAACCTGTTCTCTCCTAGTTTTTTTGCAAGAAAACAAAAGGTGGCTCTTTGCTCCTGCCTAACTCCCAATCAGCTGGTGCATGTTAATTCCCGAGCCTATTGGGCTCTATCATATCTGCCTTAAAAGCTGCCTATGGAGTCTACCTCCATACTGTACAGTAAGTAATTATCAAAAGAAGGCACCAAACCGGGGAGGCTATGTAGCACCGATAAATGTGCGGGATATTCAAAAGGCGCTAAATATCGCTAAGGATGCCAATACAAGAACAAAGTGCATAAAGCAAACAACATTAAAGGAACTATGACTCTCCCACGGAATCTGCATTTAGATGCTCTTCACTTCCAATTGTATATACTTAAGAGAGTACATAGTGCATAGTCAGCGCACACGGTGACTGTGTGAAGTCCTCAGCTGGCTTCCATGGGGCACTCCTGATTCCGCAAACGAGGTGAGGCATTCCCCCCCCCCCCCTCAGCTGCTGCTCTAAGGGGACCATCCGTCCACCTGCAGTAGGGCCACTTGTCAGTGACACTTGGTTTGAGCATTCCAAAAGACTGTCTGCCCTTGTCAAGGGCTTTTGTGCCTTATCACCCATAAACTTTTGTGAAAACCATTACTGAGACGTGCTGAACCCTGTCAACACGATGGGTGACCTTCATGATGGTCCGGCTTTGAATGATCGGTCGCCAGACTGTCCAATTTGTGATGAACTCGCCTTGTTCTATGACTTCTATGACTATAGAACAAGGCGAGTACATCTGAGCTGCATGCACAGAGTCCAAAACTATCAGGAACTAGAAGAGGCTGCGATTAGAGCGGGGAGACCCAGAGTGAGATGGACCGATGAGGAGAAAAGTCTCCTGGCAATGGAAGAGGTGAGGCTGGAAGGCAGACCCCAGAGAGACCGGGGAGGTATTAACCAGAGCTTGCAACAGCACTTTCCTATGCGAACTCTGAGAGTCCATTAAGAGTCAAAGGTATAGGATAGAGTACAAACAATTAGTGGTGGAATACAGAATTCATGCGGATGGCCAGAGTTCGGAGTCTTTGCTGTCTAACTCAGATAGGGAGGACGACCAGCCTAGCTCATTAAGATACCGTGGACGAAACGCCAATATCAGGAAGGCGTTGGGCGCTCTCGGTGGCGCTGATCCTGACACTCTCCTCCTTGACAGGGCCCTACTGGAAGCAGCTTGGAAGGAAACCAGGGTGGAATTCCTCACTGGTGTTGCACCTAGGGGCCAGGAAACTAGATGGGGGAAGCACTCCTTGATGAAGCAACTGCTGACCTGGTCAATGGTAATGGCCATAACGTGGATAGGATCCTCGAGTGCCTACATCTTCTACTTCTTGTGGTTACTTCTGACAAAAGATCTGGTGACCACGCATCTCTCTCTCGCCCTGCGCATAGACGGAGACCTCCACCGATAAATCGTGCTAATCCATCCCAACCTCCGACCGGACGAAAGAGGTTGCATAGAACACAATATAATTTGTGTCAGAGCCTGAACGAGAAGAACCCTTCCACGGCTACGTCCTCTCCAGAGACTGGAAAGTAGGTTGAAGGGGACATAAGGGGAGTGTCAGTGGAGCAGACTCCTCTGGGGTGGAGAGCCAGCTCGCCTCTTTACATTTTGGGAGACACTCTTCTCTCGGCCCACATCACCGGACTGCTGCCCAATTCGTGACTGTGATCCAGTTATCCAGCAATTGGGGAATCCCCATAATACCGGAGGAAATCCTTGTTGCTCTCAAAGCAAGTAAGACTTCAGCTCCTGGCCCAGACGGAATTACTGTGCATCTCCTTAAGTCCATACCAGTCAGATAAGAGAAGAAGTCGAAGGACATCCTGAATACTAGGGGGTAAAACAAGGTGATCCTTGTCTCCGTTTCCCTTCAACCTAATAATTGATGAGGCTAGAGATTGAACTGGGGTGTGAAAAAGATATCAGCCCTGGTGTTCCCTGACGATTTGGTAGTGGCAGCACAAATGCCTCATGGACTTCACTCCCTTATAACATGCATTTGCCACACACTGCGTTTCTCTTGCCTTAAGGTGAATGCTGCGAAATGCCATACGCTATGCTTAGCAGTGGATGGGTATCAAAAGACATGGCATGTCCCTACCAGATGCAAATACCATGTCGGAGATGATGTCATTGATACTATAAGTGTGGTGGACGAGTACTAGTACTTAGGCATACTTATCAGGGCCGGAGGCAGATGCTAATCCTATGGTTCCCTGTTTGAGGACGGTCTAACCAGCATCAGTAAAACCCCCCTCAAGCCCAACAGAGGCTCTATCTACTTAAACACCACCTAATTCCCAAAATGAATCACCGGGTTGTCCTCGAACGTGTGTTTAAGACGGATTTGGCGAGGCTTGGCAGGCGGTTGCAGCAGGCCTTTCGTGGGCTGGCTACGACTGTCCAACGATACCCCTAACTCCTCCTTTCATGCTGACATAAAGGACAATGGACGTGGAATTTCCGACTTTGGAGTATCAATCCGCCTAGTAAAGAACAAACGGCTCAAGGCTAATGGTTGAGTCGGAGGATCCAGATCCGCATTCCATGCGCGAATGCGTCGATGGGTAGACCCGACCACGGCCGTTGAAACCCCTTCTAACAATACGTCTGAGCGCTCTATGATTTGGAAAGTAAAACTGTACAGCATGGTTGAGAGTGCTGGCCTTGCATCTGCTTGTGAGGTTCCATCTTGCCACAAGTGGGTCTTGTCTGGTACCCGTCTGCTAAGCGGAGGAGATTTAGCTCATACCATCCAGATTAGAGCAAACTCTGTAGCCACTCCATCTAGAGCTGCAAGGGGTAGACCCGGGGCTTCTGGTCTGTAACGCTTGCTGGAGACCGAGGACTTCGAGCTACATATCCCAAGCCTGCTATAAAACATATGGGACTCAGGTGAAACGTGGTGCTCGGAACGCACTTCCACGTGCCCCGGGAGGTGGAGCGAGGAACAGAGCAGAAGTCAATTTCAAAAACAGTGTCATGAAAGAGAAGGGGGGCTCGGGGAAGAGGCAGATCCTAGAGGTCAGAAAGAGTAGCACATAACGTGAAGAAGTTCCAGTCAGCCCTGGCAAACTGCCACCTAGGGAAGGAGCAGGGAGGGTGAAAAGAGAAGACAAGGATAGGGCAATGGTCACTGTTACGGAGGTCATTAAAAACCCGCCAGGTGAAGATCAAATAAAAAGAAGACTAGCAGAGAGAAAGATCAAGACAGGAAAGGGTGTGAGTGCAGGGGTCAACATGAGTGGGTTCCCCAGAATTCAGAAGACAGAGAAGAAGAGAGGACAAATGGTTGAAGAAGGCGGCCCCCGGGTGTTTGTCAGAACATCACCCCAGAGGGAATGCCGACAGGTAAAATCCCCGAACAGGAGCACAGGCTCCGGTAAGGAGTCCAACAGGTATTTAAGATCAGGAAGAGAAAGCCGGACAGCTGGGGGGAGATAAATGGAAGACTGTATACTATTTACTCGTAAAGATAATGGCCGCAGAACACTGAATGGGCGACTGAAATAGTAGGGGGACGAAGTGAATATCATAACGGATCAAGAGAGCAGTAGAGCCATGGGCCCAGCAAAAGCTGGAGGCGAAGAGAGAAAGGAATAATGACGGAAGCGACCAGGACGAGCGCCTAGCATCGGCTCCTGGAGACAAATACATAGCGGTGAAAACTGTGCGATCAGAAGTTGGAGTGCATGGAAGTTGACAAAAACCACGAATATTCCTCTGAAGAACACAGACATTGACAAAAAAAGAGAAAACATAAATAGAGATAACAAGGTGGAAACAAAGGCAAAGAAGAACATGGTAGACTAAGGAAGATCAGGACCAGGATTAGTGAAATCAGGGTGACGGGGCATAGGCAAAGCTAGCGAAGATAATGGAGGCAAGGGAGCTGGAGAACGGACCAGAGGCGGACTGACAGTCTGGAGCGGGAGGAGGCATCGGAGAGGGGCGGTCAAGGAAATCGGGGGCAGGAAGGACAGAAACAGGAGAGGGTATTGGATCAAAGGCAGCATCCAAGAGAGGATAATGGATCAAGGGAAGCTCCATAGCAGGGACAGGTGACTGCCACTGAAATGGGTGGGGAAGTAAGGATATCGTAGGAGTCGGAAGGTGAGGAATATATTGAAGCCTTCTTACCCACCGGGGAGGAAGGAGGAGAGAAGCCTGGCTTACGCTTCTGACGAAGGGAGACAGGCATACCATCAGAAATGTAATGGGCGACCACCTCGACAGTTTCAACAGAAGGGAAATTGGAACGGTCAACATGAAGAACGCTGGGAGGAGGATGGACGACGGACCGAACAGACAGGTGGTGAGAAGGGCCAAAAACAGAGGGGAGGGTTTAGGAGGAGTGGGGCGAGAAGGGAAAGAGGGCACAAGAGAAAAGGAAGACCGGGAAGGAAGGAAACATCAGACGGAGAACCGGAAGACCCTTTGGCCCAAAACGCAAAGGAGCAGAAGAGGTGGTGGTGGAGATGTCTGAGTCCAAGGCCTCGAAATGGTTGTGAAACTGAAAAAGTAGGAGAGGGTGAGGAGAAGTGGAATGCAATACACGAGCATAAGACATGTCAGAGGAAGAGGGAAGACGGCGAACCTGGCGTCTTGCCTCAGGAAAAGACAAATGATCACCGTTTCAAATTGAGCAATTTATGCAGAGAGTCTGGGAAGAAGGGCACTCCGTCTTAGAATGACCCATGGTCCACACAAGGGGCATAGACACACTTCACTTGTGCACCTGACGGGACCATGACCAAATCTCCAACACCTGTTGCAGAGGCGAGGGAAGGAGATGTACCCCTGAACGGAGCATCGGGCACCAGCAAGAATTACGGAAGACGAATGGGACCGACCATCAAACATGACCTTCACAACGTGAAGAGTGGCAAACCTGTCCTCTTACAAACTACGTCTGAATTTGGCCGTTTACCCGTCTGACCGAAAATGGACGTAATTTGAAAATGAAAAAAATGAAAATAAATCTGGGATATTTTTTCCCAAAATCGTAAGTTAAGGGTCTTCTGGTAGGTTAGGAGGGCAGGAAAATCTCTTAAAGTTTCAAAACGTCATGAAAATCGTTAATTGAAAGTTAAGTCTTCTAACCTTTCCAAGTAAGCCGGAGGACTCGAACAGAAAACGGGACAGTACGTCACTTTTGTGAGCTGATTTCATTTCAAACCGTGTCCATTTTTTACCATAGCGCGCGTACGAGCGAAAAGCAACATTTTTAAGAGGACGGGTTGGACGACGACGACCACGAGGGGAGGGGGGTCGAGTGAATGTATCTGGAGGATAGAATGGCTTGGGCTTCAAAGATATACTTAATATATTCATGGCAGTCTTTCAGTTCCCTATCACCAGTCGCAACATGGTGCGGGAGAAGAACTGTGCCACTGCTGGCATTCAACTGTGCATTTTTGGAGATCCTAACAGGGGTCTTCCCAATGCAGGACAATGAAGCCAAGCGGGCAGCCACTTCATGAGAATTAGCTGCAAGAACACAGGTACCAGTACGGGTGGGGTTTAAGGTGACAAACGTATCCACCGAATCAACACTGGGGTTATGGAGGAATAAATCATGAGGACGAGTAGGGTCAATATGACTAAGATCAAAATACTTAGTTCACGTAGCAGGACCAAAGCCTGGAAAGAAGAAGATTGGGAAGGAATCATGCGCGAGCTAGCGCGGTGGTGACGGCGCCGAGCACGCCCAGTAAGAGTGGGGGTAAAAGGCGCAGTTGTGACGAGAGACGGAGCCACTCCAGGTGATGAGGTGATCACCACTGGGGGCATGGGGCTCAACCCCATCACAGAGGTGGGAGGGGAGCAGAGAGGGGTAGTCAGGAGTCAGAAGTAGCATGGCCGAGGCCCAATGGAGCAGGGGCTACAGAGCCCGGCCTTCCAGCACTTTCCGACTCTGGGGCCTGGTCGCTCACCCCACGAGTCTGAGAAGTTAAAGGAGGATCAGATATCGACATATAAACAAACAGGTAAAAATTTCATCTACGAATAAGCCCCCATACCCATCATGGAGCTACAATCAGAGGATAGAACACCCGACAAGACGGGGGGGCCACCCCCAAGGGGTGCAGCGTGAGTATACGCCCTGCAAGAGCCACCACAAGAACCGTTAGTCCGTCGAGATCGTGTTCAGCAATAAAGGCAAAGACTGACAATAAAAGCGTCCCCTCGCTCGACAACGTCAGGTACCACAGTTCTACGGGTGAGAGTGCGGGCCTCACCCAAACACCCGGGTGTCAAAACAGAAGAAGACGTCTGAAAGAATAATCAAGAACGGCAAAAAGCTGGCGGGAAAGAACAATCAGAAAGAAGAAGAGGGGGAGGTGGGAGGAAGAATTAAACAATAAGGAAGAGGAAAAGGCATCCAGCACAATTCGTGAAGACGGCAGCAGGAGCATAAGGCTTCAAAAGGACAGGACTGTTCCATTTAGCATCACACTCGGGCTCCATACTGTATAGTGTACATATTGCCTCCTCGTACTGTGTTGTGAACGTAATCATATCATTACGGCTTAACAACATACCTTGTCTCACTAATATTTTATTGTTATATACTTAGCTACAACTTCACACGAAGATGTGTTAACTAGTAAATAATTAACAAGTTTTACACAACTCTGCTTTCAATAACTTTCTATATATAATACCAAGTGGAGTATCCGACGGTGTCCGGGTCGACCCTCAAAGATTGCGCCATTTAAGTGTTGGGAGCCAAGAGGTCGACCGGGTTCCCGGGTCGTGCCATGATGGGGCCAACCCGATAATAAATTCTATGGACTCGGCGGCCCACATTTGACTGATTTGCAGGGGCAGGGAGGGGGGGGGGGAGATTTTGTTTTTGTTTTGCAGGGATATTCCTGCGTGGGCCCTAAGCCTCTGGCTGGCCCACTAAGTGTTATTTCTGTTTTACTTGGGCGGAGTATGAGTATTTATGACTCGTCTGGTCGCTTCAGTAAGAGGGGGGGGGGCAGATGTCATGGATGCCGAACCCCGATTTATTAGGATCAATGGGGCCGACCCTGACCCGCCCCTGTTGGTCACCTTTCCTTTATCAATCACCATGCAAAGTTAGGCGAGGCTCGTCACAAACGTCTATCCTCTATGTGGGGACTTAATAATACAAACAATAACAACAACAACAATAATAATAATAATACAATTAAAACCTTCGTTCACAAGCGTTCATTAATACATCTTATTATTATTCATGAATATTAGGCTTATAATCACTTAAATTATTCACACAACTTTTAAAATAGACAATAACACAATTGTACTCAATAAGTAAAAAAATATTATACAACTAAGAATTTACAGGTGAGGACAAGATCCTCACTACTGTCGCTAACAATGTGGGACTCAGCTCATTATATCACCAAGGGCCGTCAGGTTCACAACGTACAAGTCAAATACCGACTTGTTAAAATTTACAAGTAAGTATTTGGCTTGTAGTTCACTAGAACATGTTCAGAGCTATGACTCGAGACGAGTTTCGTTCACCCGTGTTGTAAACCTTGCCTACAAAAAAAAAAGAGCACTACCTAATATTACCTAGATCTAACTATATGCATAAACGCGCAATGTATAATCATGTTAATTGACATTTAACAAAAACACTTATTGTACTCTATAGAAGATTCATCCTCTCACTTGATTGTCTGATGTACAAGTCAAATATCGACTTACTAAAATCTACGTATGTCAGTATTTGGCTTACAGCTTACGACCGAGTCTATAGAACAAGTGATGCCCCAGCTGGCAACAAGTAGGCTAATTATTGTTATTATTGTTCTGTTTATTATTACAGCAACGCAAACAAATTACAAGTAGAGACAGTTGGAGCAATATACATAATAGTAATAATATATTCAATAATAATTATGCGCAGCTGGTAATCTGTCTGTAGTTGAGTCTAAAGCCGCGGTTGACGGTGTCTCCTTTCTCGTTGTCGTCCGTCTTCACGTACAGGATGAAGGGCTGGGACGTGGCTGCCGCAGGAAAGGACATAATGTAATTATTACAGGTTTCATTGAAAAGTTTCACTGAACAGCGACAAGATAATTAACGCCATCAAGGTTGAGTAATTATGAAAAAAAGAAGCCACCAAGCCGGGAAGAACTAAACACTGAATTACACTTCATATCGGCGATTCCCCGTTGAACTAACTCTACTGTTGGATATGGTGTCCATGGGGACCAAGATGAAGTAAAGTGTCCCTGTGTTTGTCCACGTGTGTGGACAAACACACGGAGGTCAGGACACAGGTGAGGGAGGCCGTAGTACAGGTAAGAAAGCTCATGGTACAGGTGAGGGAGACCATGGTACAGGTGAGGGAGATTAAGGTACAGGTGAGGGAGGGGTTACTTACTAGTAACGGAGGGAGGGAAGCCGAGGCCGCAGTACCTTCCAGCGGGCGTGACAACAGTACTGGTGGAGTCATTGGTGTACATCCCCCCAGGGATGACCACGTAGTCCGTAGTGCAGTCACCGTCCCGGCTGCTCGCGTTAATGGTACCTGTACAAAGTCTAGATTAAACCCCAAAGCTCTTTCGCAGAACACATCATTTGAGGCAAATTTGAATCCAATGAAGCTTCAGAGGCAAGTTTGAAGGTTCCTTGTGTGTGTCCTACACTACATGGTGCTGTGTGTTCCTTGTGTGTGTACTACACTACATGGTGCTGTGTGTTCCTTGTGTGTGTCCTACACTACATGGTGCTGTGTGTTCCTTGTGTGTGTACTACACTACATGGTGCTGTGTGTTCCTTGTGTGTGTACTACACTACATGGTGCTGTGTGTTCCTTGTGTGTGTACTACACTACATGGTGCTGTGTGTTCCTTGTGTGTGTAGTACTCTAGACACAATCTAGCATATGCGGACAGCGGCATATTGGTCTTGAGAAACCCCATCCATATTTAATGTCTTGAATGAATGTATATATATGTATGTGCGTGTGTGTACTCACCTAATTGTACTCACCTAATTGTGCTTGCGGGGGTTGAGCTTTGGCTCTTTGGTCCCACCTCTCAACTGTCAATCAACTGGTGTACAGGTTCCTGAGCCTACTGGGCTCTATCATATCTACATTTGAAACTGTGTATGGAGTCAGCCTCCACCACATCACTTCCTAGTGCATTCCATTTACTAACTAATCTGACACTGAAAAAGTTCTTTCTAATGTCTCTGTGGCTCATTTGGGTACTCAGCTTCCACCTGTGTCCCCTTGTTCGTGCCCCTCCAGTGTTGAATAGTTCATCCTTGTTTACCCGGTCAATTCCCCTGAGGATTTTGTAGGTTGTGATCATGTCCCCCCTTACTCTTCTGTCTTCCAGTGTCGGAAGTTGCATTTCCCGCAGCCTTTCCTCATAACTCATGCCTCTTAGTTCTGGGACTAGTCTAGTAGCATACCTTTGGACTTTTTCCAGCTTCGTCTTGTGCTTGACAAGGTACGGGCTCCATGCTGGGGCCGCGTACTCCAGGATTGGTCTTACATATGTGGTGTACAAGATTTTGAATGATTCCTTACACAGGTTCCTGAACGCCGTTCTGATGTTAGCCAGCCTCGCATATGCCGCAGACGTTATTCTCTTTATGTGGGCTTCAGGAGACAGGTTTGGTGTGATATCAACTCCTAGATCTTTCTCTCTGTCTGTTTCATTAAGTACTTCATCACCTATTCTGTATCCTGTGTCTGGCCTCCTTTTCCACTGCCTAGTTTCATTACTTTGCATTTACTTGGGTTGAACTTCAACAGCCATTTGTTGGACCATTCACTCAGTCTATCTAGGTCATCTTGTAGCCTCCTACTATCATCCTCTGTTTCAATCCTCCTCATAATTTTTGCATCGTCGGTAAACATTGAGAGGAACAAATCTATACCCTCTGGGAGATCATTTACATATACCAGAAACAGTATAGGTCCAAGGACTGACCCCTGCGGGACTCCACTTGTAACGTCTCGCCAATCTGAGACTTCACCCCTCACACAGACTCGTTGTCTCCTGTTGCTTAGGTACTCCTCTATCCACCGGAGTACCTTCCCTTTCACTCCAGCCTGCATCTCCAACTTTCGCACTAGCCTCTTGTGTGGCACTGCATCAAAGGCTTTCTGACAATCCAAAAATATGCAGTCTGCCCACCCTTCTCTTTCTTGCCTTATTTTTGTTGCCTGGTCGTAGAATTCAAGTAACCCTGTGAGGCAGGACCTGCCATCCCTGAACCCATGTTGATGCTGTGTTACAAAGTTCCTTCGCTCCAGATGCTCCACTAGTTTTTTTCGCACAATCTTCTCCATCAGCTTGCATGGTATGCAGGTTAGGGACACTGGTCTGTAGTTCAGTGCCTCCTGTCTATCCCCTTTCTTGTATATCGGGACTACGTTAGCTGCTTTCCAAATATCTGGCAGTTCCCCTGTTGCCAGTGATTTGTTATACACTATGGAGAGTGGTAGGCACAGTTCTCTCGCTCCTTCCTTTAGAACCCATGGGGAGATTCCATCTGGGCCTATAGCCTTTGTCACATCCAACTCTAGTAAACACTTCCTTACTTCCCCGCTGGTAATCTCAAAGTCTTCCAGTGGTTCCCGGTTAGCTATTCCTCTCTTACCTCTGGAATTTCTCCTTGCTCGAAGGTGAAGACCTCCTGGAATTTCTTATTCAACTCCTCACACACTTCCTTGTCATTTGTAGTGAATCCTTCTGCCCCTATCCTCAGTTTCATAACCTGTTCCTTTACTGTTGTTTTTCTCCTGATGTGGCTATGTAACAATTTAGGTTGAGTCTTTGCCTTGCTTGCGATGTCATTTTCGTATTGTCTTTCCGCCTCTCTTCTCATCCTGACATATTCATTCCTGGCATTCTGGTATCTTTCTCTGCTCTCCAGTGTCCTGTTATTCCTATAGTTTCTCCATGCCCTTTTACTTTGCTGCTTAGCTAGCCTACATCTCTGATTAAACCATGGGTTTCTCATTTTCATTTCTCTGTTTTCCTTTTGGACTGGGACAAATTTGTTTGCTGCGTCCTTGCACTTCTGCGTGATGTAATCCATCATATCTTGAGCCGTCTTTCCCCTGAGCTCTGTTTCCCATGCTATTCTGTCAGAAATTTTCTTATCCCCTCATAGTTTCCCTGTGTAGTTGG
>WNGS01005997.1:4924455-4964935 GCA_020271785.1 Procambarus virginalis
TCCAGCACACACCACCAGCACCACCACCTCAGCCCCAGCACACCACACCACCAGTCACCACCACCCCCAGCACCCACCACACCACCACCATCACCACCAGCACCACCACCACCAGCACCACACCACCAGCACCCCCCCACCACCACCACCAGCCCACCACACCACCAGCACCACCAACCACACTCACCAACCCCACACCACCAGCCAGCACCACCCACTCACCACCCACACCACACCACCACACCACCACACCCAGCCCAGCACACCACCACACCACCACCACCACACCACCTCACCACCACCCACCATCACCACCAGCACCACACCAACCAGCACAGCACCACCACCAGTCCTAGATGAAATAATGACCAGAAATTCTCCCCTCCATTAAAAAAAATAATAACAAAATCCCTTTAGAAGATCAAAACATGTACACAAGCATCTGGGGGTGCATATATGAACCCGCTACACAGTATTCACCTACAGACATCCATATATGGTGAAATACACGTGAAGAACCTTACACACCCACAGCTCCCTGACATTTTTTTTTAACTTGTCATTAACTTCTCCAGTTAGATATTACTGCAAGATGTGACGACCCGCGCATCAGTTGTTACTTCCTCTGAGCTTAGCAGAGACCAAGCCTGTAGTCTGAAATATATAATTCTTTTTCTCTCTCGTAACTTATGAAATGGAAGGTAATGTTCCCTCGTCTCACCTGACCAGTAACGAATACGTGTAACGAAGCCACAAGTGTTAACAACACGTACTTCGTCAACCCCGACGCCAACTCCCTGGAGCTGGCCCCTGTACGCTCACCATCAACCACCTTGACAACAATATCTGCCAGATGAGGTTCGACTTTATAACCCTCGACCTCTCCCAGCCGGATACCCATGGTATCTGCACTGACGACTTCCTGACTGTAACCGGCGGAGTGTCCAGTATTCCTATGATATGTTGAAACAGCAGTGATCAACACGGTGAGTAGATATCCAGTGATTATTGACAGTGGTTAATACAGTGTCTTAGTCATCTTTTGCTCAAGTTTATCAACTTTAACAAAACCTACAAATTACAATTTGTAATTTGTAATGATAATCTTGATTTTTATTAAAATGATTTGCTATCAAAACCTGTCAGAACAGGATGCTTGCACTTGCATGTTGCATGACACGATGAACCACTCGTGTATTGGAAGGTATTGTTATCTACAGTACGTTGCTGCATGACAATTTAATGTCTCTGCTAAAGTGGGTTAGTCACGTTTGCATTATTCATTGATAAAGTGAGAGTAACTCTAGGATTCCTCAAAGTTAATACACATGATTAAAATATATTATACTAATTAACTATTCAAAAAATAAGACAGGTATGGTTTTCTCTCCTATCAATAAGACTAGTATGGTTATATGTCATACAACTGGATGTATAATGTTTGTATAATCTCCACATCGGCTGATGTTTACATTATACACAAGCGGCTTAATATGTGTGTGATCAAGTTTACTGAGAAGCCAGTCGACGTGCCCTTGTATCACCACTCACTCTTACAGTTTACTACGATGTGGACCCCAACGGTGGAATCGTGAAGCTGACGGTAGACCGCTCGGCGCAGGCCTCTCTCCTCAAGACCTGGAACATTAAGATCTCCCAGATCGCTTGTAACTCCAGGTTCCGAGGTGAGATCTCTATTTTATATTTTTACCTCAATCTTAGTGCTTAAGTTCCCCTCCATGAAAGATCTGTTCCATGAATCTATTCAACATATGCTAAACGACCGTCTAAAAGCCATCTCTTAATAAGAATGTCCCATAAACTGGCGTGATACCCTAACCATGCCCTGGTGTCTGCTCCCCTGCCTGCCCCTACAGCGCCCGTGGGCTGCCTGCAGTACTACACGGCCACCGCTGACACAGTCAGCAGCTTCAACTTCCTCAACACCAACACCGCTATCGGCCAGAGCAGTAAGTATCAATACTTACAACATGGACTGCAATATTCACTCCAAATCTCACTCTATTAATGTCTCGTGCAATCCTTAAACAGCGCTTCCTGTTGCCTTGTCAAGATCATAATCAGAAGCTTCACTCTTAAGAAATTACAAGTATCGCTACACTACCGGCAGGATTGTACAGGCGTACAGCCTCAAACACATTTGTACGATTTATATACGGTTTGAAAAATAATCATTCTGCCGTTCCTTGCTCCGGTGAATACATTTCCATGACTTACTCTAATGTCGACGTCTGAACTCATTTATTTCTTGTCAAACACAGATCTCAGTTTATTAAGTTGGTGAACAACGTCTTGTTTTCCCTATTTGCCTCTATTTCTGTACCACCCTCCCCCCCATAGTTTACACAATGTCATCCTTCCCCGGTTCACCTTCCCATAGTTTACACAGTGTCACCCATCCCATAGTTCAGTGTCACCTCCCCCCCCCTTTCCCTCCCATTTGTACCTATACCTCGTACCTCTCCCACATGCCATTTTCTACTAGGAAGGAAATGTATCATCTCCTTATATCAAAATTTATGTATTCCATTTCCCTCGTATATATTAAATGTTACCTAATTTTACTTTTCTATTATCCGAACCTTTCTGATAATGTTTTAACGCCGGCACCTGTAAGATGGGCAACATGTGTCAAGGCGAGGTGTTGTGGGGCTCTAAGGTCCTCACATCCCAAGAGAGCTGTCATAGAGGAAGAGATAATGAGATAGCCAGTGTGCACAAGATCCAAGAGTGGCGTTGATTCAACGCCGAATTGATTTAAATTTAAAATTTTAAATTTTGCCCCGAGGGGCGAGTTTATTGGGCAGCGCCACTCATCCTGTGAGTGGACACACCACCATAGTGACAGTATTGGACAGCGTCACTCATCCTGTGAGTGGACACACCGCCATAGTGACAGTATTGGGCAGCGTCACTCATCCTGTGAGTGGACACACCGCCATAGTGACAGTATTGGGCAGCGCCACTCATCCTGTGAGTGGACACACCGCCATAGTGACAGTATTGGGCAGCGCCACTCATCCTGTGAGTGGACACACCGCCATAGTGACAGTATTGGGCAGCGTCACTCATCTTGTGAGTGGACACACCGCCATAGTGACAGTATTGGGCAGCGCCACTCATCTTGTGAGTGGACACACCGCCATAGTGACAGTATTGGGCAGCGCCACTCATCCTGTGAGTGGACACACCGCCATAGTGACAGTATTGGGCAGCGTCACTCATCTTGTGAGTGGACACACCGCCATAGTGACAGTATTGGGCAGCGCCACTCATCTTGTGAGTGGACACACCGCCATAGCAGCATGTACAACACTCCCCAATAGGAAGAAAACCCGCTGGGTTGTTCATCCTGTCACTTGTACCCAGACACAGCTGGGACTTGAATTGATGTAGCACTTAGAGATTATGCTCGCTGGCTAGCCAGCCTTGGCAAACTTTGGGAGGATTACAATATGCTTAAAAACACACGAGTAAATAAAGCACTTACAGAGTTCCAGGAACTTCCTTCTCATATCGGAAATAGACAAGGACACAAACTATAGTACCGTATTGTCCTTTGGAGATAACACTAGGATTTTTATGAGAGTAGACAACATAGAGGACATAGCAAGCAAAATCCCAACTGATGTAAATCAGGTCTTTCACTGGGTCACAGAAAATAATATGGTATTTAATGAAATAATTTAATGAAATTTAATTTAATGAAAATATTTAATTCCAGCTCCTGCGTTACGGAAAAATGAAAATATAAAAACGGAAATCACGTACAAAACGCAGTCCAATCATACCATACAACGTAAAAGAAATGTTAAGGATTTGGGTGTAATCATAGTATAAAATTCAAAATTCAAAATGTTTATTCAGGTAAAAAGTACATACATAGTAGATGAGTTACAAACAATGTTGGATATAGATAGAGTTAGGACATATAATACCTAAAGTCACTAATACGCACAGCATTTTGGGCAAGACCTGATCTAAGGTAAGGAAAGACCTAAGAAGACCTTACCTTTAAAGAACACTACACTATGACCGATTGCTCCTAAAAGTCCCACACCTTCAGATGGAAACACCAAATTTATCACCTTACAGCTCAACTTGCCAAGTGTCTGAACCCGAGTTGGAAAGAGGGGGGGGGGTGGGGGGGTTTGACAGGCAGAGTCCTCACCCCGTCCGGTCGACATCCTGGTCTCGGCTGCTGTTCAGTCGTCCAGCCTCTGTGTCTGCTTTGTTCTCTGCTGACGCTCTACTCTCGAATGTTGTTGTTTAAAATTCAGCTACTGGGCACTAAACGTTCCAAGTAGCACGGGCTATGGTGAGCCCGTAGTGGACTTACCTGGCACAGGAGTAAGTCTCCTGTGCCAGGAGATGTAACTGGCTCTCAAATGTAGATTGATTGATGAAGATTAAGCCACCCAAAAGGTGGCACGGGCAAGAATAGCCCGTAAGTGGTGGCCCTTCTGAGCCATTACCAGTATCAAGAGCTGATACTAGAGATCTGTGGAGTTGCAACTGCACCCTGCGTGACGGGAGATGTCTCCCGTGTGTGTCAAATGTACAGTTCCATGGATATATATATGGGGAAGCGGGGAGCTAAACCCCGCCCCCAAAGTAGATAGCCTCAGGCCATCTACCTACCACACCTTACACAGCGGCTTGTTTGAAGGACACACCCAGCTATTTAGCTGCAATTACCAGCTTAGCAGAAGCAAGGTCAATCCACACGACCTGACCCCTGGTCAACTTGTGGTCATTAACACTCTAGAGGTGTGATTTTTTAATTGGTAAGGTCAGACAACCTGGCGCATAAAATATCATGTATGACTGACTTATGTTCTATGTGAAATATTAACTAAACACCTTTATGGTGTTACACAGGGACTGATTATAATAAAGTATTCTCCAGGACTGGATTTAACTAAAACATAATTAAAACCAACGTTTACTTCCCTAAGTCGATAATGACCAATATGGAACCGGCTGGAGACGAGTCTCCAGCCGGGAGGGAGGGACGCCTCGCCATTGTGCGAGTGGACATACAGATGACAACACACAGAGTAGCCTCCCTCTCTCGTCGACATGTGCAGATCTCAAACATTACCCATAAGCTTCAACAAAGGAACTACCGAGTCTCTGACCAATCGAAGATCTCACTAACCATGGGAAGTATTGTACCTGGTTAAAATTAATAGTGTGTATATCAATTGGTGGTCATTAATTACATATACCAGTTGTACCACTTATATAATATCCTTCTCTTGGTATATGTCATTTATTGTAGCAGCAGTTTAGTACTTTATAGTTACTCGGCAGGTGCAGGTCAAGGGAGGAAGGAATTAAGAGTCATCCTGGAGCAACATGAGGCGTTCTGAGTCGTCATTAGAGCTTAAACCATCAAGTTTTGACGTGACTGATGAATGTCCAGAGCCTATTACCAGGCTATACTCTAACAACTGTGTATACTTTTTTTTTTTAGATATATACAAGAGTTGTTACATTCTTGTACAGCCACTAGTACGCGTAGCGTTTCGGGCAGGTCCCTGGAATACGATCCCCGCCGCGAAGAATCGTTGTTACAACCAAGTACCCATTTTACTGTCGAGTTAAACAGAGGCTACAGTTAAGGATTTGCGCCCAGTCAATCCTCCCCGGCCAGGATACGAACCCATGACAAAGCGCTCGCGGAACGCCAGGCGAGTGTCTTGTTGTTGTACTAAGCCATTTTAGCTGTAGTAGAACATTGTAACCTATAAATCAGTTATTTGATTAATAAGCTACATACATATACCCCCCAAATTATTTGAGCAAGGAAAACCCATAGCAGGATCATTTTAGAACATATAGTCCACTTTGAATTAATAATAATCAATTAAAATAAGTTTAATAAACTAATAATTTAATACTTAAATGCACAAGTAAATCCAGCTGGGAAAATACCCCACACCATAAGACTTATGACAAACATTCATGTAAATGTTCCTAGGTAATAATAGTGCCTGTCGGTGACTACACACTCAAGCATAAAACGAAGTATATAGAACTTAGCAGAGATGCAGCCACTCGTCCTGCCGCTCCCAGATTACCGCTGCAACTAACCAATTTATATACGGCAAGCTAATGCTGTAACAGCCCCTTATGTATAGAGGGGCAGTGTTGAAAGGTCTTGGGTCCTTAATGTTGATAGAATCGTCGCTTAACGTAGCTATTGCATCTCGGCTTTTCAATGGGGCTAATTTGCACATCGTGTCAAGCTACTTTTTCCCCTTCTTTAAAGCCAGGTACCTTATTTACTTGTCCATACAGTCACATCTTCTGTTCTGTAGCGTCCACCTGCCGTTTACTAAGGCTGGTTGGTGTTGTTCCACAGACAGGCAGCTGTCCAACCAGGACTACGGGATCTGCATCAGGCGCGCCGACAACTATTGCGGCATTACCTGGGAACCAAACAATGTTGGTGGCACCTTTGGCTTCACCATCTCCGGATCAGTCGATGCTCTTGATCCAGACCTTATAGGTAAGACACAGAAAGACAGATACACATTCATTCAAGACAGTAAATATGAATGGGGTTTCTCAAATCCAAAATGTTGCTGTCCACAAGCGCTGGATGGTGTCCCAAATACTATAGACACAAGGAACACACAGCATTATGTGGTGTGGCAACACCACCACACACTCGCCTCGCAAGCCAGAGCCTCCCAGTTGATGTGGCACAGTGGGAAGCATGGAAGAGTCACAAACTTCAAGGATCAGGGTTCGATTCCGGAAATCAAGTCTTTGAACAACGCTTGTTTTCACCTGATGCCTCTGTCATTAGTAAATAGGCACCAGGCATTAGAAAAGTGTTGTGGGTGAAATTGTGGAGGTCAGGTGGTTAGCACAGAGGGACTATAATAAATTTAATAGGCTTCCAGAAGACGACGTGACCCTTGCTAAGATAGAGCGACTGGTCACCATTCCTCCACTGTTCACCTCTGTCTATCCAACAGTATTTGGATGGACAAATACTCCATTCGTGAAATACAGAATACAACTAAAACTCCCCTTCATGAAAATACGATTGGATTAAAAACTTAAGTATTTTAAACAAAGTGTTTTGATAAATAAAAATAAAAAGATTTAAAGAATTATTAGATTACGTTTTACTTTTCGATTATAAATAAAGCAAACCTTCAACGTTCCATCAGAAACTTCGTCTGATTAAACTTTTGTCACGTGTTATATTCCTCGAAAGAGCGCCAGTACTTAATCCAGAACTTATACAGGTACCTTCGACACGAGCAACCGGGACGGTGACTGCACTACGGACTACGTGGTCATCCCTGGGGGGATGTACACCACTTCCTCCACCAATACTGATGTCACGCCCGCTGGAAGGTACTGCGGCCTCGGCTTCCCTCCCTCCGTTACTAGTAAGTAACCCTCCCTCACCTGTAGTAATGCAGCGTGTGATTACAACCGTACATTTTTTGTTTTGAGAAGCGCGATTACGGAATTTTCATACCCTTTACCACACACTTTAACAGAGATCCCAAGTCCCCACTACATTCCTTGAGTCTTAAATTCCCATAGAGTTTACTGAAGTTTCCACGTCTATACAGTGTTCCTAGGGTATGAAATTCCTTCAGACTTTCCGAAACATAGACTTTACCACAAGGTTTAACAGTTTACAAGTTCCCAGTGGGATACAAATCACCTCAGGGGTAAGGTTTACATCTGCTAATTGTTTACCAAGATTCCCCCATTAGGTGCAGCCTTGTCACGTAGTCCCCTCCTCAGTGAGGTTTCTCGTAGTCAAATTTCAAAATAAGGAGTCACACCTGTAAATCCCCAGCAGGTAGGTAGACAGCTCATCCTCGCATACAAATATCCAGGCTCGTTAATCCAGCCGCCAAACCCCCTGTTTATGAATGAAAAACAGTTTACACACGACTCACAACTAATGACATCCAAACACTTCCGAATCAAGTATCTTCACTTGCCCGAAACGGTACGCGTACTAGTGTCTGTACAAGAATGTAACAACTCTTGTATATATCTCAAAAAAAAAAAAGTGCAGTGTTGTGACTAGACTTGGTGTTGTGCGTTGTATATTTGAGGCATGTAGCTGCGTCAGGTGACGTCGTCTGCTGGCGTCATCTGCTACGTAGTATCATTAAACATTACCTCCCAATTATATCCTGTCTTATATATCGCGTTATATTTGGCTATTCCTTATAGTTCATCCATTTATATATCCCTCACCTAAGGTTGTTTTCCCTCTATTTCTTGGCCCAATATAGGAACACACATTTATCAGCCTCCAGATAGTTTCAATGCTCCTCGCTACACCACACGTTCCCTCTTAATTTATAAAAAGGGGATGGCTTTATGCCATGCTTTTTCGTATATGCCTTAAACATTACTATACTATGTCTCAAATTATGGAAAAGTTAGTTATTCTATATACAACAACCAATCCCCACACAACAGTTTCCCCCCATTCTCAATACCATTCCACTCTGGCTGTTTTCTCTTAAATAAGCATAGTTTTGTCATTACAAACATACATCTTGGACTATTCTTAAATCCAGACCAAGTTCTTTCCTCTTAGTCATAGGAAAAGAATGACAAATCTGTTCCCTTGTTCCATTAGGGAAAAGTGGTTTTCCATCTATTAGCTGGATGTCTTCCCTATCCTTCATTTCTCCATTAACTCATTGGGGAAAATGTTTAAACTACACTTTTCAGCAAAAATAAGCAACAATTTTACTAATGAAAAATGAGCAGTAATTGATCGTGCATCCCGTACTCATCCCGTGAGCGGTTGTGCACCAAAGACTATAAAGGGCAGGAAAGGAGTAAATCATACCTTATCGGAAATTGTTACACCATTAATTCCCATTAATCTGCCCACCTTATAACTACGGTGACACCTAGAAGCAAACTTCTCGCACTGCAACCTCTGTCTATATCTATAAGAGACAATGACTGTTTATCATTCTGGACATGGTTGGAGACCAGATGCTTGGGGGGAGGCCTCACTCAACAATCAAACAGAGGTAGACAGCTAGAGGCAGATTGAGAGAGACAGAATGAGAGAGAGAGACAAAGACATCCAGACAGACACACACACACACACAGGCCTGGAGAGCAGTTTTGTTGGGAGCAACGACCGCGGTCGGATGTACCCCTCACCTCGTCTGCTAGCAAGCTGTATTCCCACACAGCTGCCGGCAAACCACTTTATAATCCAGGTTTTCCAGACTCTCCAAGCCGTTGAGGACAGGTTTGGACGGCCAGAGAATAATGACCTACAAGACAAAAGTGAAAGTGCGATTCCTCAGAGTCTACAAGCGCTCTGAGCGCGAAATAGCAGCCGCCATCGACAGGACAACAAATGTGGGACCCGTTTATGTCCACGTTCATGGCAACGAGGTCACGGTAATCGTTGCAACAAAAGCGGACCTAGAACAGTTTCTGGATACGGAACAGTGGGTCTCACTTCTAGAGGCGAACCACTCACCCATTCCTCCCAGACAAATCACGGCTGGGAGAAAGATTTTCGTCAATAGGCTGAATCGCTGGCTAGCGGGTGAGGCCCCCGACAATATAGTGCGACAAGTCTACGTTGAAAATCCAACACTGAAAGCGACGACGGCTCAACTCAAGACCCCCGACACCACTCGACCCACGATGGAGATGACCTTCGAGACAGCTGAACAGGTCCAGGAAGCAGCGAAGAATGGTTTCAAATGCTTTGGAATCACCTCACCGGACCAGATCGCCATGTAGAAGATCTACAATGTGAGACAGTGCTACAAGTGTTTCAGCTATGGGCACTTCTCAATTAAGTGCCCAGAACCAACGGCGAAGTGCAGCTTATGCTCCGGCACCCACAATTACAAGGATTGTACCGCCACTGCCAAGAAATGCGCGAACTGTGGAGAACAGCACGCCACCGCCGCCGCCTACCTCGGCACAAAAAGGAAGGAGGAACTGAAGAAGCTTAAGGAGGTCACCACGCCGCCGACCAAGAGGCAAGTCGCCGAGACCTTAGACCTGACCAGTTCCCGAGCCTCCCTTCAACAAGCAAGACGTCGATGTCATCAACTAGGGACGTCAACATCCATCCAGAACATCCACGTCCAGATCAACATTGCATATGCAGAAAGAGTTGCGCAGGAAGAAAATTACCTATTCCTAAGAACAGTGAACGGGCTCCTGGACGCAAACGTCATCGCGCCAGAACTGCTACCAGTAACGGAACGCGAAAATGCAACCACTCAAACAGACGCTCCACTGACGACGACAACTGCGGACACCCAGATGGAGTTCCACGGACGACAACTACGGACACCCAGACGGAGCTCCACGGACGACAACTGCGGACACCCAGACGGAGCTCCACGGACGACAACTGCGGACATCCAGACTGAGCTTCACGGACGGCGACAACTGCAGACACCCAGATGGAGCTCCACGGACGACGACAACTGGGGATACCCAGACGGAGCTCCACGGACGACGACAACTGCGGACACCCAGACGGAACTCCACGGACGACGACAACTGCGGACACCCAGACGGAGCTCCACGGACGACGACAACTGCGGCCCCCAGACGGAGCTCCACGGACGACGACAACTGCGGACACCCAAACGGACGCTGACTGCGGTTCATAACACGCGTGTGTGCACACACACAAACAGGAATACTGGCGACACAGGGCAAAGAGGACTACGCATCTCAGACGAGCATGTGGACATCGAGATACCTCTGGCGAAAAGGTGAACGGCTCCGTGGATGCAGTCTCGACGCCTCAGAGGATACAAATGCTATTGATTGAGAGTCACAGTGAGCCTAGCATTTTGGACATAGGCACAGGCCGACTCACCACTTTAAAAAATGGTCAGGCGATCACTATCAACATACTGCGGGAAATAGTTGGTAGTCCCTGATCCGTCGCCTGCGGACACCCATATACAAACACGAAGCCAAAATAAGAAAAAATTAAAACCCCCTGGGGTTTTAACTGCATCACTAACCCAGGATAGTGACAGCAATGGAATATTAAACAAGGACGTCTGGTTTCTGCTCGGCTTTCTGCTTCCCGAGGTGCTTTGTGCTGTGTGATGATACTGCCACACACACATCTATCCAAAAACCCTCGCCAGGCTTTTGGGTTAAGCTTTAG
Organism: Procambarus virginalis; assembly: GCA_020271785.1. Taxonomy (NCBI): domain Eukaryota; kingdom Metazoa; phylum Arthropoda; class Malacostraca; order Decapoda; family Cambaridae; genus Procambarus; species Procambarus virginalis. The sequence goes on from WNGS01005997.1 coordinate 4,935,656, forward strand.
CTCTACTCTCTACGACTACGAAGCTTCCTCTAGACTATATTTCTCACTGTCCCACTTCCCACTCTCACTTTACCTGTACAATTGATTGACTGGCCTGGAGAGAGACCTGGTTGGTCAAGGCAAAGAGACCTAAGAGAGAATGAAAATCAGAAATAAACAGAACAGAGATGGAAGGGAGAGAACGAAGGACAAGCGGGGGAATGCTTCGAGGAGAAAGGCAGCTCGGCATTCTCCCCTCTTTTTACTATCTCTCCCTGGCATATTAGCAACATATTATGCACTGGAAGTCGGACTTTTTGTTAATGTTAACAGTTTTCAACACTATTATCATCTTGTGAAAACCAGAGTTGTTTATGGCTTCAAGTCACAACCCAAACATTCATAATTGTAATTTATCAACCAGAGCGAAATATGGACACAGTGCAAGTATTCCAGATATTTTGTTATTTATAATTAAACTATTTGTCATTTCATGTAACGTAAGTTTAGTTCTCTCCGTAGATGGATCAATTTTTACACCGTACAGAAAGTAATACTCTCCTGTATGTTCTTGTCTTTGTCCACACTACACCTCGTCTAGATTCCTCTGCACAGTGGGAACAATATCCAAGACTGACGTTGGTTCGTTCCAATCATCTAATCAACCAATTCGGCGTTGAATTTGCGTTACTCTTTGATATTGTAGACACAAAGTACAAGGTACACACACCACCCTGAACCACACAACGCCAGGTGGCTTGACCTTGGCTCCCTCTCATCCTCGCCATGTTGGTCAAGATGACCATAGCAGCCTGGCTTAACATTAACTTAGTACACTCTCTCTTATTGACATCAATATATTGCTAGCAGGACAATATAATATACTTATATATTATAGTGTGTAATTATGAAAACGTTTCGTCATCCATTATAATGATAATTATGATATCAATTGTCATGTTTGTTAAATGATACTCTCCTCTCTAATCTGGTTGTAATAATTACACTATATCCTTCCCTCCGCCAGCCACGTCCCAGCCCTTCGTCCTGTACGTGAAGATGGACCACAACGAGATGGGAGACACCGTGAACCGTGGCTTTAGTCTCAGATACCGACAGCTTAGTTACTGCACATAATTATTGTATATATATTACTGCCATTATGTCCACTGATAACGGATGTTTGTTTTGATGTTGTAATAATAAAAGTAATAATATTTTTATTTTATTTAAAGTTAACAAATAGTACAGCTTACATGTTGATAAAATAAAGGAAACACAAAATTAATAATTCACATAAGTCAGTAAAACAGTCCACCACACCGTCTGCAAGCAGTGACCTTAAACGGTTTACTGTGCACCAGCCTGCAAAACCCACAGTTAACTACAGAATAGCCCTCCTGTCATACACGGAAAATGTAACCAGAGACAAGCATAATCAAGGTGTATTTAACCCTTCACATTGAGAGGAAAGATTAAACATTACAAACCTCAACAAATTAACATCCACACACACAAAGATGTGCCTCACAAAGCTGCAACAGTGCATGGACCTACACCACTGCAACTCCATGCTTACATAAATATAAACAAAACATGAATAGAATTTTCAACCTCGGCACAATGGCTACACCTGTTGTTCCTAATACCTAACATCAGTAACCAATCATTTGTACGGAGTCTCAGGAATATACCGATACAGAAACTTCCCTCGAAGAAATATACTATACACGAATGTTCACCTATACTTCAGCCTAGTCAAAGAGAGGGTGCGCCGCCTCCACACAGGCAATCAGATCATCATACACACGTTTACAGAATACGTACAAATAACTTTCCACCCCCCCCAAAAAAAATCATTAACACAAGAATAAAAAGGGGGAGGAATTTAGTTCAAGGTGACGTAGTCAGGTGTACGTTTAACTTCCACGTAATTGACAATAATAATGCCTTCCATAAATTATGATCATCCCGTCTCATTACCTTCTACTGAAATATAATACAGAACAGCCAGAGACTTGCAGTCCACATTTTCTATCCCTATCTCACTATTTTATTTACACATGCAGTGTGTCCTCCTCAGAATCTGTTGGTTCCTACCACACTATACATATCGAAAAATCGTCTTACCAATCTCTTTGGCGATTTTCCTGTGAAACAGATAACTGAGCCACATACACAAACTTTGGGAAGAATCTTGCTATTTAAATTCAAGCTTTCTGAAAAAAGGAGGCCTCCTATTCCACATCATAGACGTCGATACTAACATATTCCTCGTAAGCTCCTCTCACTTCGTCACCAGCGTCTCGATACGTTTTGCAGCAGATATTTCCTGGAGTTTTCACAAACAGTTACTTGAAACCACGAACCCGCCCCACAAGGATTTGGTGCACCAGCTACTATAAGCCCTATCATGTACTTCTTGCCCCTGTCAACAACAGCACCCCGTCCCCGTCTCAAAGCTGTCCAACTCCTGTGCAGCTAACACCAAGGCCTATTGAATGAAGCAAAAATCGTAGAATCGTCAGCACGGCCAATAACAGGGATTGTCATGGCATTCTGAGTCTGCGGCGGCACAGTACAGTCATTGCTCTTGACCGGCAAGTATTGAGGCTCCTGAAAGACAACGAAGCACTGATCAGGGACACCCTTGACGAACAGACCGCTCAACCGCTGAAGGTTCACTCAAAATCCGGTTTACACAAACACTGCTCCTACACTGACGATAAAACGATATTCAGATCCAGGATATAAAACCCGGGATTGGTTGGTGTCAAAACAACTCTGTCCAAAACATTAAACAAACGAAATATTGACCCGGTCAAAGGTTTTGGACCCGTCTAATTGTTTATTGACGAGGAAGCATTAGACTCAGAAATATAATACCACGACGTCCCTTTTAACATTATTGCAAGTGACGATCGACCTCCCTGGGAAGCCACAGAACTGTTCCCCTTCCGCGACGCGAATTTATCCATAACTACCCAAAGCCTATTCGCCAACAACTTCGAAAGGATTAATCTTAGGTAAGCATTGAAAGTGGCTCCCAGTTTGTCAGACCGTACAAATTCCCCAGACTTCGACAGGAGCAATGATACCAAAGAATTCTAATATGCTAATTCTTTCATGCTGTATAATATACTGCAAACACGAGGACAATCCTTCTCTATCACCCCACACTTGAATAAATCAAACTCTGCTAACAATCCATCATAAGCAGGCGACCTGCTTTCGCCAAACTATGAACCACATTCCACACTTCCCTCTCGCCAATTCCTTCCAACAAAGACAAATTATCATCACGGGACGAAATACGAGCACATTTAATAAGGAAACTGTCCTTCTTCCCAGTCACCAGCCACTCTCCCATACAATTTCTTCAGTTCACCTCTAACTTGATAAAGAATACCATCCATTTTGTAATACCGGCCCCTTCATCAGTGCGGACATTGGTCCAAGACCCTAGAGGCGGACCATTAAGTACCTCAAGTCGAGTGTCGAGTACTGGGATGTAACTCTCTTGTATTCAGCACCGTACATCATTCAACTCTATTAGGGAACCACAATTGGGATTATTCTTCTAAAGCGCTAAATAAATAATGTTTAAATAGTTGTCCCACCTTGTGCATTCATGGTACCTGCCGACGTGATACCAGGTTTACCGTTATCTTGGCCCCAAGACCTATAGTGCCCTTAATTATCCGGTATCCCCCCCCCCCTTCAACCACCACCCTCGTTCAGTCCTCTATTAATAAGGTGGTCAATACTTAAAGTGTCCAGCGCTGCTCCCGTTATTATGTATAGTAACCCTAAGTGGTTTCAGAATATTCTAGGATCAGGTCAGGATCCTTGTACCATTTATTCAGGCCCCACCAACCTGCCCTGGGAGAATATTAACATGTCTTCACTTCTCTTCCGGTCCTCTCTCTGGTATCTCAGGATGGTGGCAGCTTCTCTGTGTTGTGTGTTGAGAGTAGCAGCTATTACCTCTCCTCTATTCCCTGTTACAATCCCTCTCCTCTTTCTCCCACCACCTCTTTCAATTTCTCTCCCCCCCCCCCAACTCTCCTCTCTCTCTCTCCATTTGCCCACTTAGAGCTCAGACCTTGAGCTTTCATATTGCTTGGTTATATAATAACATCTAGAGGTGTTACAATACTGTATTACAACACGTCGTGATGGCTGCAGTGGGGCACCCTGGGGGGTAGAGTTCACAACAGGAAACTTTAAACTCTTCACAGTGGTGTAAAACTTGTCGGGTGTATTTATGTTATTAACGGAACTCCATATTAATATTGGTGATGCACCATCTGAACAGTTTAGGGAGTGCAACCTGGTTCCCTTTTTTTAGAACCAATTATTCGCTTAATCATAAGGTGTAGTGTGTTAAATAGGATTCCTATTACTATCGAGCTGTGTAGCCCACTAGTGGCGTGGCATTTTCAGAATTTGTGTTTAGGTTTTTACAAAGGTGTCTGAAGATTGCTGGCTAATGTATTTTTGTCCCTGGCATGAAATCCGGGCACATCCATACTGGTTTATCAGAGCCTCAACTCTGCATGACAACTCCAGTAGTTTAATTGCGAAAATAATTTTATTAGCAGACTTCGGAGAACAATCGTGAGCAATGCTGGATAGGAAATTATTATTCGTTGTGAAGATGAGCTGACGATGAGGCAACACCATGAGTCTCTCCAGAGTCTACTAAAGAGTCTTACATAACATAGACTAGACAGAGTCAAGTCTACATAGCTAGTAGTAGTAGGCATCCATCAGTTCAGGAGACTTGGAGTTATGCTCTGGTTGTCTGTCTGAAGTGGCCTACAGGGCACAAAGCCTGGAGTAGGTAGATACGTCGAGGTAGGTNTCGGTGTTTTCTATGAAGCTTTTCAAAGTAAATTATTATGTTTAGTATGTCACCTATGCACGTATTTAATAAGTCAATATTTGACTATACGAATTTGCGAGGACGGGTTGCAGAGACACAGAGCACTTGTGCATTTGAGGGCACTATTCCCAAACTTCCAGCACTTTTGCAAAGTCTAGGAGAGGGAATATACTCCTGAACGTACCATCTGACATCAGCAAGAATTATAGAAGGCGGAAGGGTTCTGCTATCAAAAGTGATCACATTTGAAGAGGTTGACGACGACGACCCGGAGGGATCGAGTGAACGTATCAATCTGGAGGACAGAATGGCCTTGGCTTCAAGGATATGTTTAATACCCTCGTGGCAGTCCTTCAGGTCCCTAACACCAGTCACAACATGATGCGGGAGGATAACAGTGTCAACACTGGCATTTAACCGGCATTTTTGGAGACCTTGACAGGGGTCTCCCCAATACTGGGCAATGCGGCTAAGTTGGTAGCTGCATCCTGAGAAGGAGCAATGACGACACGTGTACCAAAACCGGTGGGGTTAAAAGTAACAGAGGCATCCACCGAATCAACGAGATGTTTATGGAGGAAGAAATTGTCAGGAAGAGTAGAATCCAGATGTTTGAGATCAAAGTATTTAGTCCATGTAGCAGGACCAAACAAGGCATGGAACGTATTTGCGTGGAAAGGAATCGTGTGAGATCGTCAGTGGGGGGGGGCGGGGTGGGGGGGGGGGGGGGGGTGTCGGGGGTCGGTGCTGAGACCATCCAGTGAGAGGTGGGTGGGGGGGTTAAAGGCACAGTAGTCGCAACAAGGGAGGGAGCCGCTCCAGGAACGAGGTGGTCACCACTGGGGGCTTGGGGCTCGACCCTACCATAGAGGAGGGAGGGGAGCAGAGGAGAATAGACAGGAGGGTCAAAGGAGTAGCTTGGTCTGGACCTAATGTAGCTGGGGCTACAGAGCCCGGTCTTCCATCACAGTCCGACTCGGGGGTCTGGTCACCTGAGCCTGGGTAAGAGAGGTCGGGTTAGTTTCCATATATCATCAATTCTAAAAGTCTGGGCCCTGAACCAAGGGAATACCACCTACCAGGAACAGCCAGGAGGGCGAGTGCAGGCTAGTACAGGATGGGGTGCGTAGTCCACAGCAGTGCATCCCTTTTTAACAAGGAGTCATACCTGCTTCGTCCATTCTCCCCACACCGGTGCAAAGACCCCATTCTTCCTTTCGCCCAACCTGGACACCCACCATCCACTTAAGAGTAGCTCATACGGGTGACCCCTCCAGCGGGTGGTCCGTACGTTTGTGCTCGTTCGCACATACAACTCCCAAGACTGGCCAGAAAGGGGGCGAAGGCAACCCTCTCAGATCCCAGGGAGGTGTACATGAGCCTCCCTCACCACGACAAGGAAGCTCTATGGAGGGGGCTATACAGGAGAGGTGCATACTTATATTGGGAGCAAAATAGTACTTCATGTGAGATTTTGCAAGCCAGTGTTGTCGAGAAAGTACGACATGCCCCTTAAGGATGTACGTTTCTTGGTTACTTTGCTTGCAAGGTTCAAGACGTCTCCTCACGGTCACTGAAGAGTCAGTCTTCACGTACAAGATGTTAACTTCACTGAACATTAGGCTATAGCCTCCCATCTGTCTGCTTGTCACAGTTGTACTGTCACGATGTCTTGTGATCATCACCTGTCTTCTCAGCTGGAAACTTGTCATTAACTTGTCATTCAACTTGTCATTAACTTGTCATTAACTTCTCCAGTTAGATATTACTGCAAGATGTGACGACCCGCGCATCAGTTGTTACTTCCTCTGAGCTTCAGAGACCAAGCCTTTAGTCTGAAATATATAATTCTTTTTCTCTCTCGTAACTTATGAATGGAAGGTAATGTTCTCTCGTCTCGCCTTGACCAGTAACGAATACGTGTAACGAAGCCACAAGTGTTAACAACACGTACTTCGTCAACCCCGACGCCAACTCCCTGGAGCTGGGCGCCTGTACGCTCACCATCAACCACCTTGACAACAATATCTGCCAGATGAGGTTCGACTTTATAACCCTCGACCTCTCCCAGCCGGATACCAATGGTATCTGCACTGACGACTTCCTGACTGTAACCGGCGGAGTGTCCAGTATTCCTATGATATGTGGAAACAGCAGTGATCAACACGGTGAGTAGATATCCAGTGATTATTGACAGTGGTAATACAGTGTCTTAGTCATCTTTTGCTCAAGTTTATCAACTTTAACAAAACCTACAAATTACAAATTTGTAATTTGTAATGATAATCTTGATTTTTATTAAAATGATTTGCTATCAAAACCTGACTGTAACCGGCGGAGTGTCCAGTATTCCTATGATATGTGGAAACAGCAGTGATCAACACGGTGAGTAGATATCCAGTGATTATTGACAGTGGTTAATACAGTGTCTTAGTCATCTTTTGCTCAAGTTTATCAACTTTAACAAAACCTACAAATTACAAATTTGTAATTTGTAATGATAATCTTGATTTTTATTAAATGATTTGCTATCAAAACCTGTCAGAACAGGATGCTTGCACTTGCATGTTGCATGACACGATGAACCACTCGTGTATTGGAAGGTATTGTTATCTACAGTACGTTGCTGCATGACAATTTAATGTCTCTGCTAAAGTGTGGTTAGTCACGTTTGCATTATTCATTGATAAAGTTAGAGTAACTCTAGGATTCCTCAAAGTTAATACACATGATTAAAATATATTATACTAATTAACTATTCAAAAATAAGACAGGTATGGTTTTCTCTCCTATCAATAAGACTAGTATGGTTATATGTCATACAACTGGATGTATAATGTTTGTATAATCTCCATATCGGCTGATGTTTACATTATACACAAGCGGCTTAATATGTGTGATCAAGTTTAGTGAGAAGCCAGCCGACTGCCCTTGTATCACCACTCACTATTACAGTTTACTACGATGTGGACCCCAACGGTGGAATCGTGAAGCTGACGGTAGAACCGCTCGGTACAGGCCTCTCTCCTCAAGACCTGGAACATTAAGATCTCCCAAATCGCTTGTGACTCCAGGTTCCGAGGTGAGATCTCTTTATTTTTATTTTTACCTCAATCTTAGTGCTTAAGTTCCCCTCCATGAAAGATCTGTTCCATGAATCTATTCAACATATGCTAAACGACCGTCTNGGTTTTACTTCCCATATCAAACAAGGACTTCTGGCGGCAGCTGCGCGGCCCTCTTGGCATCCCCCCTCCTAGTGTGGTTGATTCTGCACCTATCCAAAAATCCTCGCCCTTGGTAGGTTGAGCCCTGGTTCTACTCTCAGCAATGCCGAAGCTTCCTCTCCAGACTGTCCCACTTTCCACAGATCTACAACACCAGCTACTGGTACTGGTAATTGCTTCAAACTGCCTCCATTTATGGGCTATTCATGCCTGTGTCACCTCTGGGCTGCTGCTGCTGTTTTAGATTTAGCTACTCAGAACGAATTGTCCATGCAGCATGGGTTATAGTGAGCCCTTAATTGAGTTCGGTTATTCGTGATAACATTCCTCCTTTTCCCCGTTTCTTTTTCGCTTCTGTTTTAGCGCACTGGTTTTAGTCTTGTTTTATAACATTATCTTGTGGCTGATGTAGGTGCAGAATATTCACTAGTGTGTCCCATTCTTCAACTGCTTTTCTAATCATTATAGTCGCTGTGGAATTGCATCTAATGCAGCTGCTGTCGTTGGATTAATGATGAGTTTGATGCGCAGGGCTTCAGTTGCTTCACATTCCAGTATGTAATGCAATAGTGGCGCCTCTGCTTCTGTTCCACAGATATGACACTCTTTAACTATTGGGTTTATTAGCTCCAGGCAGCACTTCTAACCTAGTCTGAGTCTGTGTATGGCTACTGCAATGTCTCTGGATATCTTTTTGCCAGGCTTGAAAGAGTAGTACCCAGAGGCTTGTTCATACCACATCGCAGTGGATCTTCCTTCCGCTACCTTGGCTCTGTGGCGACTTTTGATAGTTGGGAGTATTTTCTTCTTGATTTGCTTCTTAATCTGTGAAAAACTTGGAGGTATTTGAACCTGTACAATAGGTAGAGCAGTGGCAGGTTTTGCTAGTGAGTCTGCCTTTTCATTACCATCTATGCCAATGTGACTTGGTATCCAATTTAGGTTGATTGACAGCCTTAGATTGTGGGTTTCTTTTCCCATGTGTTGAATTTCTGTGAGTTGTATATTATCTGTGTTGACTGGATAACAATGTCTGGAGCGAAGATTTAGAGTCGGTATGAATGATAACATTATGTAAGTTATTCTCAATTGCATAATTTATGGCCTCCTTCAGGGCATATAATTCTGTTTGCAATGTTGAGCACCCACTATTTATGCTTCAGTAAGCTTCATGGTTGTTAGTGTAAACTGCTGCCCCAACAGAACCTCTTTGTTGATCAACTGACCCGTATGTGAAGATGTGAGTCGTTGTCGGCCTTGAGATGGTTTCCATTTGTTGTTCTATGACTGCTTTCAGCTTCTGCGAACCCACCTCTGGGGTAGCTTAATCTTTATCAATCTTACTTTCCCTCACTCTTCCATACTAGGTGTTCTCCTCCGCTCGCACCCACGCAAGGTATTCCGCCATGCATGTTGTTTCACGCCATGCCCCAGTGTCGCCTCGGTTCGTGCGTGTTGGTCTGTAGCCTGTCTCCCACGGACCGCCCTCGCTAGCCTCTCACGCTCGAGGACGACTTCGTCGGAGGCAACACAGCGCCTGCGTGTGCTGCCATCCCCCTCGACCTCTGCAGCACCTGTCTCCCCCTCCTACTGTTTCGCCGCCTCCGAGGTACAGTTCTGCTGGATGTTGGAGTTTCCCGGAGTTTTCCCTTCTTTCCCTGTGTTTCTCCTTCTTGGCCCTGGTGTTCTGTCATCATTCCCGTCCTCCTGGCCTGGTGTGTGTGTGTGTGTGTGTGTGTGTGTGTGTGTGTGTGTGTGTGTGTGTGTGTGTGTGTGTGTGTGTGTGTGTGTGTGTGTGTGTGTACTCACCTAGTTGTGTTTGCGGGGTTGAGCTCTGGCTCTTTGGTCCCGCCTCTCAACCGTCAATCAACAGGTGTACAGGTTCCTGAGTGTATTGGGCTCTATCACATCTACACTTGAAACTGTGTATGGAGTCAGCCTCCACCACATCACTTCCTAATGCATTCCATTTGTCAACCACTCTGACACTAAAAAGTTCTTTCTAATCTCTGTGGCTCATTTGGGCACTCAGTTTCCACCTGTGTCCCTTGTGCGTGTGCCCCTTGTGTTAAATAGCTTGTCTTTATCTACCCTATCAATTCCACATTATCACACAATGTATATGTGTGTGTGTGTGTGTGTGTGTGTGTGTGTGTGTGTGTGTGTGTGTGTGTGTGTTGTGTGTGTGTGTGTGTGTGTGTGTGTGTGTGTGTGGTGTGTGTTGTGTGTGTGTTGGTGTGTGTGTGTGTGTGTGTGTGTGTGTGTGTGTGGTGTGTGTGTGTGTGTGTGTGTGTGTGTGTGTGTGTGTGTGGTGTGTGTGTTGTGTGTGTGTGTGTGTGTGTGTGTGGTGTGTGTGTGTGTGTGTGTGTGTTGTGTGTGTTGGTGTGTGTGTGTGTGTGTGTGTGTGGGTGTGTGTGTGTGTGTGTGTGTGTGTGTGTGTGTGTGTGTGTGTGTGTGTGTGTGTGTGGTGTGTGTGTGTGTGTGTGTGTGTGTGTGTGTGTGTGTGTGGGTGGGGGGCGCCCCCTGTCCCTTGTCCTCCGGCCTTCTCTTGTGTTTCGTTGTTGCCCTGAGTGTCTCTTGGTGCCCTGCCCCCGCCTTTTCCGTTCTCTAGCGTCCTATGGGGCTTTAGTGCGCTCTCTTTTCCGTGGCCCCGTAGGCCTTGGGCGAACCTTCTCCTCTGGTGGGCCCTTGCCCGTGGCCGTGCTCCCCCTCGCTTGTGGTGCCCTTGTTTTCCCCCGGTGCCCCCTCCTCCTCTCCTTGTCTTGTGAGGCCTATGTCCCCTGGGTCATTGTCAACCCCCTCCATCTCTTTCTTTGCCCAGTACAAGATACTAAGCCAAATAGAAAAGTAGCCAAGTGCAGCATGTTTAATTGAGAGAATATAGACAAAAGTCATAAGTGGAAGCTGGAAATGCAAATAAATCTACAAATATAGGAAATAATCTTTCCTGTACTGTGGTCCACACGGAATGGCATAAAGGAAGAAGTTATGGATCGAGTCACCTCCATCCACAGATGTTAGGCAAAAAACAAAAAGAAACGCACTAGGTACAATAAGGCTGTAGGCAGGCCATTAAGAGATAGACCTCAACTTTCCCGTAGTAACTGATAGTGAAGCAGCGTTGCTGACGGGGTCAGCATAACCTAGGCTGACGTGAGTGTTGAACAGAACGCTTGTGCCTCTCACAACTGCTGGCCCACTACCACATGGGTCTTGCATCACGTGCAAGATGAGCAAAATGCCTGTGTAATAATATACTCAGACTTCGTGAAAACTTTCAATACAAATGTGATCGTGGCGTAAGTATTACCATAAAACAAGCACACAAAATGAATAATTGCATGACACAATAGGATGACGGTTCTTTCATTTCTTAACAAAGCGAACCTCAAAAAGTCAACAAAGCAAAAATCGTGTGAAAATTACTATCTGTTGCTCTGTTGCAATTGTTGTTGTTCCACTCATCACGTAATAACTCATTTTATATATAATTCTCCACTTCAATTCATCAGTATTTATGATATCATTTAGCTTTAATTACCCCATTGAGATTCTATATTGTTCACCAATTTTTTCCACATCATATTCGAAACGCTCAGCATATTAGTGACTTCAGGCATCGGACATGCCATCCCCAGGATTCCTCCACTGTTGTTGTATCCTATGTATGTGTTGACCAGACCACACACTAGAAGGTGAAGGGACGACGTTTCGGTCCGTCCTGGACCATTCATAATCGACTTGGAGAATGGTCTAGGACGGACTGAAACGTCGCCGTCCCTTCACCACCTAGTGTGTGGTCTGTCAACATAATTTAGCCACGTTAATGTGACTCATCGCCTCCTATGTATGTATAAATCATTATATTAGTATTATTACATTCCAAAATTTGAATCATCACCGTAGAAGATCAGACCCCTGGGCACTGTACTTGCTCCAGTACTGGCATCCTCACCTGCTCTACATAGCGAACTTTTACCCCAGTCTGATAACAAGATGCCAGCTGCAAATTCACAAGCTTATTGCCACACAAAACACACGTACACACGCTACATAAACACACACTATGGTCAACTAGGTGAGCACACCACACACCCACGCTATAGGAGACCAAAGGGACACTACACAAGGAAGGGGAACTACCTCCCTATAACGACTGGAGAAAAGAGACCTGGGAGTGGACGTAACACCAAACCTTACAGCGGAGGCTCGTAAAATAACCCGTCCTCTTAATAGTGCGTCGCATTTTGACGTATAATTTACCTACGACCAAAAATTGTATTAGAAAATGCAAGTGGCTCGCTAAGTTGACATACTGTCATGTTTTCTATTTTGGGTTCTCTAGTAGTTAGGAGAGGGCACCTTAGTACGATAGTTTCTTAACATGGGAAATCTTAGGAGGTCGGGCTGCGTGTAAATAGGATAATGACAGCAAAGTACTCTACAGTAGCAAAACTTTGAACTTCTTTCAGGAACCTAAATAGGGAGGCATTTAGAGCGCTTTACACTGCCTACACGAGACCAGCCTTAGGGTATGCCCACAATCATGGAGCCCCCACCTGAAGAAACAAAGATACTGGAAAAGGTTAAAAGTTTGCGACGAGGCTCATCTCAAGAATTGCGATGGATGAGGTATGAAGAACTACTGAAAGAACTGAACCTGACGACGCTAGAAAACACGAGAGAGAGAGAGAGAGAGAGAGAGAGAGAGAGAGAGAGAGAGAGAGAGACATGATTGAGACGTACAAAATAAAGGTATTGACAGAGCAGAAATAGAGGAAAAGATTCACATTGAACGCCATTAGTACAAGGGGGGAATAGGCGGAAGTTTGAGACTCCGACGAGTCAGAGAGCTTAGAAAGTTTTCATTTAGCGTAAGAGTAGCGGGAAAATCGAATAAGCTAAAGGAGCAGGTTGTTGAAGCAAACTCTATTCATCGTTTTAAAAGTAGACATGGATGGGAAATAGGACATGAGCGATTGCTTTAAATAACCGACGTCTAACAAGGCGGGTTCCAAGAACTAATGCTCGATCCTCTCACACACACACACACACACACACACACACACACACACACACACACACACACACACCCACACACACACACACACACACGCAGGTTTCTATACACAGCTGGAAGCGAGGGTTAAGAAGAGCAGTGTGTAACCCGGAGCATATAAGGGCGCCCTGAGCAGCGCCTCCGTCAGACCAACTCCTGCCTTAGTGAAGTGTACACCTCCCCTAGGACTCTCCCCATGAAGGTAAGACCTGCCTTAGTGAAGTGTACACCTCCCCTAGGACTCTCCCCATGAAGGTAAGACCTGCCTTAGTGAAGTGTACACCTCCCCTAGGACTCTCCCCATGAAGGTAAGACCTGCCTTAGTGAAGTGTACACACCTCCCCTAGGACTCTCCCCATGAAGGTAAGACCTGCCTTAGTGAAGTGTACACCTCCCCTAGGACTCTCCCCATGAAGGCAAGACCTGCCTTAGTGAAGTGTACACCTCCCCCAGGACTCTCCACATGAAGGTAAGACCTGCCTTAGTGAAGTGTACATCTCCCCCAGGACTCTCCCCATGAAGGTAAGACCTGCCTTAGTGAAGTGTACATCTCCCCCAGGACTCTCCCCATGAAGGTAAGTGTGCCACTGACCTAGCGTGACGGTGATGTGTTTGGCCTGACCTAGCGTGACGGTGATGTGTTTGGCCTGACCTAGCGTGACGGTGATGTGTTTGGCCTGACCTAGCGTGACGGTGATGTGTTTGGCCTGACCTAGCGTGACGGTGATGTGTTTGGCCTGACCTAGCGTGACGGTGATGTGTTTGGCCTGACCTAGCGTGACGGAAAAGTGTTTCACTGAAGGGAATGGAAGGGAATTATCAGGAGAAGCGCCAAGCCATTACGACTATATAACACTGGGAAGGGGTCAGGATATGGATGGGACGGGGGAAGGAATGGTGAATGCTCTTGGACGATCGGGGAATTGAGCGCCGACCTGCATGACGCGAGACCGTTGCTCTACCATCCAACCCAAGTTGTTGGCAAAAGTAATTTCGTAACTAATTCTTGCATCCCAGGTGTTGACGAACGTGGTGGGAGCCGTGTTGCTGGTGACGGTGGCGACGGCCAGCTGTGCCCTGGTCCACCCCGCCACACCTGCCCCCGCCACACCTGCCCAACAACCACAACACCAAAATTTACAACAGAAAATAAGCGAAATAATAGAAGAAATAAGCCAGGCAGAGAGAGAGGAGAAGGAAGGTAAGTTAGAAAGAACTATCTCTAATCAGTGTTAGTGTTGTTTTACTAATACATTCAGAGACATGTGTTAGCAGTGTTTTATTAATACATACCCACACGCGTGACTGACTACCTCCCACACTACTCGCTCACATGAAGCAAGTTTATCTGCTCACTAATGAAATTGTACCGACAAACTAACAACACGGAAAATTGTACTGACAATTTAGTATAATTAGGAGNCCCTTATGGATGTCAACCACAAACTAACACTTAACATAGACCTACTACATCTTATTTGGATACAAATCTACAATGCAATTCAGCTTCAGATAGACAATGTAAACATTAGCAATAAAAATGATGGAAATTTTCTTGGCCTATTCCTAGACAAGAGACTCAACTTCAGTACCCACATACACACATAACTAGAAGTGTCTAAACAGTGGTATACTCTCCAAATCAGATATTATGTACCTAACTCTGCTCTCATCTCTCTATATTATGCACTAATCTATCCCTATCTCAACTATGGTATCTGTGCATGGGGTTCAACCACTGCAAACCATCTCAAGTCCATCATCACCCAGCAAAAATCTGCTATCAGAATAATATCAAATTCTGCTTTCAGACAACACTCAGCCCCTTGTTTAACTCCCTAAACATGCTAAAC
The DNA here is from genome assembly GCA_020271785.1 of Procambarus virginalis. Classification (NCBI taxonomy): domain Eukaryota; kingdom Metazoa; phylum Arthropoda; class Malacostraca; order Decapoda; family Cambaridae; genus Procambarus; species Procambarus virginalis. The sequence goes on from WNGS01005997.1 coordinate 4,950,662, forward strand.
ATAATCTCACTCCATAAATTCTCTTGTGTCAACTACATTTACAAAACCCTGTTCTTAAATGCAAATCCTGCTCTGAAACTCTTCCTGGACAGATGTAATAGGACCCATTATCACCACACCAGAAATAAATATCTCTTTGATATCCCCAGAGTTAAACTTAATCTGTGTAAACACTCTATGCAAATAAAGGGACCCAGTTTATGGAACTCACTCCCTATTGAATTGAAAAGCTGTCCAACTTTTACATCATTCAAAATCAATACTAAAAAATACCTAATTTCATCTTCATAGTTTTTCACCTTTTGCCTTAAAATTGCACTGTATCTATTGCTACCCAATCTCCCAACCTTTATGTTCCCAATTTGAACATCTTTACCATTGTGATCATTGCTGTCTTCTTATATGTGCTGCTAATCTGCTGTATGGTGTTTATTATTCTTGTTTATCTGTATCTATTGCTACCCAGTCTCCCAATCTTTATGTACCCAATCTGAACATCTTTACCATTGTGTTCATTGCTGTCTTATATGTGCTGGCAATCTGCTGTATGGTGTCTATTAATCTTGTTAAATTACCATCAAGCTGTTCAATGTAATCAATTAGAGCTTTAATATAACAATGTGCTTTAATATACTTACTAAGCTCTCTCATCTCATTTTTCTCTTGTAATGTATTTGTTATCATTTATCAATTATGATAGAAATTACCTACTTAAAATTATCTGTTAGATTAAGGACCTGCCCCGAAACGCTGCGCGTACTAGTGGCTTTACAAGATTGGAAATACTGTCCTATTCAATGTATTCTCACAAACCAATGTACCTTCTTGTATATAAATAAATAATAAATAAATAAATAAATAAATAATAATAAATAAAAATACATAAATAAATAAATAAATAATAAATAAATAAATAAATAAATAAAGGGAACAATTATCACATCTGATCCACGTGAGGCAGGTTGTGAGGAATGGTCTCTCAAGATTATCCCACAGCTGACTTGAATGGCTCATTTCAGTGCACAGTGCACCGATCTCGTGCACAAGCTCTATCTCTTGTTAACCCTGGATAGGAAACTGTCATGTTGGATATCTCAAGGATGCCTACTTAACCAGAATACGTACGTCTATAATATGGCGGGCCGCTGTATGTCCAGCAGGGAGTAGATACAGGGAAGTTAAGCATACTTGCCACAGGGTCAAAGAGTACATAGAGGTGCCAGGCGTGAGAGGAGAGAGAGGGGCGGTCAGCGAGGTGACAATCTGACCTCTGGGGTCAGCCTCAACCGGCGCGATGGAGAATAACAACTGTGACGTGGTCGTGACGTGTTCATGACATCACCTCTGCTCTGATCATGGAACGATCAATATGACAGGTTCCCGCTCTTTTGCTGAAACGCCATTGGTCAATTGTAATCCCTTGTGTGTGTCCCACGAGATGCCCGCATTCTCTTGCAAGGGTATTCACTTGATGTTCGTAGCTAGTGTATGTGTCTTGTTCTGTCTATCGGCCAAAAGACTGAACACCCGTCCATTCCTCACCGTCAAGTTAAACTCGGCGTCTTTTCGATATACCAAAGCTCACCCGAATCGCGATCGTGACTATATTGTTCAGAAGCCTAGTGACAAATCACCAGAGCGAAACAGACTGGTATCAGGTAACCCTGGTGACAAATGGAGATCGTTGTGAGTGACCTAGAGTGAACTAAGGAGTGCTGCTGCCTAAGTACCCTGTGTGTGACTTTACCACAGTGTACCGCATGGTACCATATCCTGCAGGCACCACCGCCACTGTCCCAGTGGTGTAGCTAGCAAGCCACCACCGCCGCCGCCGCCCCTCACTGTACTACGTGACGTCACCACCTTACTCACCGCCAGTGCCATCAAATGTGTGCACGTATGTCTGTTAGACATACAGCGCGCCCTCCTGCGAGTACCCTCCGTGTCAAGTACGGTTTTGTGGGAAAGCCTGTCGTCAATGGTCTCACGTCGTAATGAGCCAAACCAGCTATCAGGCCACCTACGAGTTCTTGCATAATGTGCCTGAGTGAGTGAGTGAACAAGAGAGGTAACCTACCTGTAAGTACAAGATCTTGTCATTGTTATATTGCGTCTGTGTTGATCTGAGGGATCAATCACAGTTCTCACCTTCTTATACCTGTCACAGGTTATAGGTGGAGACACCAGATGGTGTAAGCGTTTTTATCTGTGTGGTATCACGACATTACACTCGTCTGTGAATGTGAGCTTCACATACACCACACATTTAGTATTGTGTGATATTATTATTGTGCATGTTATTGCCTGTCCTATTGACAGTGCCATTGTGATTTATTGTGCATCATCATTAACCGAGTATCTGGTTGGAACTTTTGTGATCCCTTTGCACACCGGCAGTTAGGTTGCCGTGTTAAATGATTGGCTGTGAATTGTGTTAAGTTAGGTGTTTTCTCCACGAGTGGATCCGAATCGATTAGCCAGACATCAAGAGTCTCGCTAATGCAACCATAGCCTTTCTGATGCCAATCTAATGTAAATCAAGCACCCTTTGTATTAGTGGTTAAGTTAGTAAATAAACTACTGTTAAGCTTTATGTGGTGTTTCCGTTGACCACTTCTGAATACTGCCAACTATTTACTCAAGCCTTCAGCTCTAAGTGTCTTCAACACCAAGTTGCCTATTATTCACTAAACTATAAATGTGATGAGGACCCTAGGAGTCCCTTAAAGTGTCTCAATCATTGAGGAGATTCCAACAATCAACGTGGAGCAGGACCAGGTGAGACTAGTCTGAGGAGAGACCCTCAAGGACTCTAACTCAACCTTGCTCCCAGGCCCTGTACGGATGCTCTCGTATTTTCTCTGCTGATTCCGACAGCTTTGTGAAGTGTCTGCCACATGTACATTGATGATGTACGCATTGCAGTCGGGAAAGGAAAATAGAAAACTCCACACAGGTGTGTTTTCAATAAGTCTCATACTTTTTACATCTGGCACCCAACGTGGGGCTAGATTTGTGTAGGGAAACTAGGGATATATTTCACAGAGATATTATTTTTCCCACTTCCTCTCCTCATTACTAGTATGTAGCCTAAAGTGAAACACACTTCTCTGAAGCCATACATAAATATATAAAAAAAACTCGTCCAGACACGTTGATTTCTGAGACAGTACGAATTTTCCACTATTTAATTTATACACAAAGAGTTCTCACATTCTTGTAATGTAAGAACAAGTAATTATGTACAATAATGTACAAGTTTTTACATTCTTGTAATGTAAGAACTGTAACATGAAAGCCACTAGCATGCACAGCGTTTCGGGCAGGTCCTTAATCTTAATTTCCCCTGGAATACGACCCGCCAAATTGTTTAACACCAGGTACCCATTCACTGCTGGGTGAACAGGGGCTACAGTTAAGGACTGGCGTCCAGTCAATCCTCGCTGGCTACGTACCCAGGCCAAATCGCCTGCGAAGCGCCAATTCAATTTCTTTCTTTATTATGCACCCTATACCCATCCCGTGGGTGGCGGTGTAAAGGGTTACAGAGGCACATAATCGGTTCAGGAACTGAACCCCCTAGTTTATTTAGCTAAGCAAATAATAATCTTTTGAAGCTACTAACACAATTATTAATGTTATGTATACTCGTATACATACTCATACATACATGTACATATATAAATATATACATATACAATCACCTACACACATCAATAATCTTTTGTATCACAAGTGATTCAACAAGAGGCTCACAACAGTCACTATACAAGGCACTTTGTCTATGGTGAGTCACACGGTTACTAGTTTTGTTCCACACCCACCCGGCAGCTTTACAACCACGTGCATGCATTACCTACAGTAAGCAAATTTTTGATACTTCGCTAAGATTCTGGGCAGCACATCATTATGAATGAAGTATTTACACACTTCTTGGACACCACTGATAATGTTATCTCTGAATTCGACGATTTTTTCACATTGCATTATATAATGAGGCAAAGTATGCGAATAGTTCTGCAGATAGTTTACATTTAGTCAAATCTACATCATCAGATGTTACAAACTGCCAGAGCCAGGCGAGTACCTTACCGCTGCGCCACGTAACTGATGCAGCATTACTCGTTTTCTTGCGTGAGTGCTGGTTTCCTTGGGCAATTGATTGATCGATGAAGATTAAGCCACCTAAGAGGTAGCACGAGTATGAATAAGTAGCACGAGTATGAATAAGTAGCACGGGTATGAATAAGTAGCACGGGCACGTAAGTAGCAGGTGTTTGGAGTGAATGTGATCTTTGAGCGTGAATCCTTGGGCACCCCGAGGCTTACTTATAAGCCGGCCTTGGGTTTTACTTCCCATATCAAACAAGGACTTCTGGCGGCAGCTGCGCGGCCCTCTTGGCATCCCCCCTCCTAGTGTGGTTGATTCTGCACCTATCCAAAAATCCTCGCCCTTGGTAGGTTGAGTCCTGGTTCTACTCTCTGCGACGCCGAAGCTTCCTCTCCAGACTGTCCCACTTTCCACAGATCTACAGCACCAGCTACTGGTACTGGTAATTGCTTCAAACTGCCTCCATTTATGGGCTATTCATGCCTGTGTCACCTCTGGGCTGCTGCTGCTGTTTTAGATTTAGCTACTCAGAACGAATTGTCCATGCAGCATGGGTTATAGTGAGCCCTTAAATGAGTTCGGTTATTCGTGATAACATTCCTCCTTTTCCCCGTTTCTTTTTCGCTTCTGTTTTAGCGCACTGGTTTTAGTCTTGTTTTATAACATTATCTTGTGGCTGATGTAGGTGCAGAATGTTCACTAGTGTGTCCCATTCTTCAACTGCTTTTCTAATCATTATAGTCGCTGTGGAATTTGCATCTAATGCAGCTGCTGTCGTTGGATTAATGATGAGTTTGATGCGCAGGGCTTCAGTTGCTTCACATTCCAGTATGTAATGCAATAGTGGCGCCTCTGCTTCTGTTCCACAGATATGACACTCTTTAACTATTGGGTTTATTAGCTCCAGGCAGCACTTCTAACCTAGTCTGAGTCTGTGTATGGCTACTGCAATGTCTCTGGATATCTTTTTGCAAGGCTTGAAAGAGTAGTACCCAGAGGCTTGTTCATACCACATCGCAGTGGATCTTCCTTCCGCTACCTTGGCTCTGTGGCGACTTTTGATAGTTGGGAGTATTTTCTTCTTGATTTGCTTCTTAATCTGTGAAAAACTTGGAGGTATTTGAACCTGTACAATAGGTAGAGCAGTGGCAGGTTTTGCTAGTGAGTCTGCCTTTTCATTACCATCTATGCCAATGTGACTTGGTATCCAATTTAGGTTGATTGACAGCCTTAGATTGTGGGTTTCTTTTCCCATGTGTTGAATTTCTGTGAGTTGTATATTATCTGTGTTGACTGGATAACAATGTCTGGAGCGAAGATTTAGAGTCGGTATGAATGATGACATTATGTAAGTTATTCTCAATTGCATAATTTATGGCCTCCTTCAGGGCATATAATTCTGTTTGCAATGTTGAGCACCCACTATTCATGCTCCAGTAAGCTTCATTGTTAGTGTAAACTGCTGCCCCAACAGAACTTCTTTGTTGATCAACTGACCCATATGTGAAGATGTGAATGGTTGTCGGTCTTGAGATGGTTTCCATTTGTTGTTCTATGACTGCTTTGAGCTTCTGCGAACCCACCCCTGGGGTAGCTTAATCTTTATCAATCTTACTTCCCCTCACTCTTCCATACTAGGTGTTCTCCTCCGCACGCACCCACGCAAGGTATTCCGCCATGCAAGTTGTTCCACGCCATGCCCCGGTGTCGCCTCGGTTCGCGCGTGTTGGTCTGTAGCCTGTCTCCCACGGACCGCCCTCGCTAGCCTCTCACGCTCGAGGACGACTTCGTCGGAGGCAACACAGCGCCTGCGTGTGCTGCCATCCCCCTCGACCTCTGCAGCACCTGTCTCCCCTTCCTACTGTTTCGCCGCCTCCGAGGTACAGTTCTGCTGGATGTTGGAGTTTCCCGGAGTTTTCCCTTCTTTCCCTGTGGTGTTCCTCCTTCTTGGCCCTGGTGTTCTGTCATCATTCCCGTCCTCCTGGCCTGGTGTGTGTGTGTGTGTGTGTGTGTGTGTGTGTGTGTGTGTGTGTGTGTGTGTGTGTGTGTGTGTGTGTGTGTGTGTGTGTGTACTCACCTAGTTGTGTTTGCGGGGGTTGAGCTCTGGCTCTTTGGTCCCGCCTCTCAACCGTCAATCAATAGGTGTACAGGTACCTGAGCCTATTGGGCTCTATCACATCTACACTTGAAACTGTGTATGGAGTCAGCCTCCACCACATCACTTCCTAATGCATTCCATCTGTTAACTACTCTGACACTAAAAAAGTTCTTTCTAATATCTCTGTGGCTCATTTGGGCACTCAGTTTTCCACCTGTGTCCCTTGTGCGTGTGCCCCTTGTGTTAAATAGCCTGTCTTTATCTACCCTATCATTCCCACATTATCACACAATGTGTGTGTGTGTGTGTGTGTGTGTGTGTGTGTGTGGGGGGGGGGGGGGTGGGGGGCGCCCCCTGTCCCTTGTCCTCCGGCCTTCTCTTGTGCTTCGTTGTTGCCCCAGGGTGTCTCTTGGTGCCCTGCCCCCGCCTTTTCCGTTCTCTAGCGTCCTATGGGGCTTTAGTGCGCTCTCTTTTCCGTGGCCCCGTAGGCCTTGGGCGAACCTTCTCCTCTGGTGGGCCCTTGCCTGTGGCCGTGCTCCCCCTCGCTTGTGGTGCCCTTGTTTTCCCCGGTGCCCCCTCCTCCTCTCCTTGTCTTGTGAGGCCTATGTCCCCTGGGTCATTGTCAACCCCCTCCATCTCTTTCTTTGCCCAGTACAAGATACTAAGCCAAATAGAAAAAGTAGCCAAGTGTAGCATGTTTAAATTGAGAGAATATAGACAAAAGGTCATAAGTGGAAGCTGGAAATGCAAATAAATCTACAAATATAGGAAATAATCTTTATCCTGTACTGTGGTCCACAAGCGGAATGGCATAAAGGAAGAAGTTATGGATCGAGTCACCTCCATCCACAGATGTTAGGCAAAAAACAAAAAGAAACGCACTAGGTACAATAAGGCTGTAGGCAGGCCATTAAGAGATAGATCTCACTTTCCCGTAGTAACTGATAGTGAAGCAGCGTTGCTGACGGGGTCAGCATAACCTAGGCTGACGTGAGTGTTGAACAGAACGCTTGTGCCTCTCACAACTGCTGGCCCACTACCACATGGGTCTTGCATCACGTGCAAGATGAGCAAAATGCCTATGTAATAATATACTCAGACTTCGTGAAAACTTTCAATACAAATGTGATCGTGGCGTAATACCATAAAACAAGCACACAAAATGAGTAATTGCATGGCACAGTAGGATGACGGTTCTTTCATTTCTTAACAAAGCGAACCTCGAAAAGTCAACAAAGCAAAAATCGTGTGAAAATTACTATCTGTTGCTCTGTTGCAATTGTTGTTGTTCCACTCATCACGTAATAATCATTTTATATATAATTCTCCACTTCAATTCATCAGTATTTATGATATCATTTAGCTTTAAATTACCCCATTGAGATTCTATATTGTTCACCAATTTTTTCCACATCATATTCGAAACGCTCTGCATATTAGTGACTTCAGGCATCGGACATGCCATCCCCAGGATTCCTCCATTGTTGTTGTATCCTATGTATGTGTTGACCAGACCACACACTAGAAGGTGAAGGGACGACGTTTCGGTCCGTCCTGGACCATTCATAATCGACTTGGAGAATGGTCTAGGACGGACTGAAACGTCGCCGTCCCTTCACCACCTAGTGTGTGGTCTGGTCAACATAATTTAGCCACGTTAATGTGACTCATCGCCTCCTATGTATGTATAAATCATTATATTAGTATTATTACATTCCAAAATTTGAATCATCACCGTAGAAGATCAGACCCCTGGGCACTGTACTTGCTCCAGTACTGGCATCCTCACCTGCTCTACATAGCGAACTTTTACCCCAGTCTGATAACAAGATGCCAGCTGCAAATTCACAAGCTTATTGCCACACAACACACACTCACTCTCACACACACACACACACACACACACACACACACACACACACACACACACACACACACACACACACACACACACATACACACATACACACACACACCATGGTCAACTAGGTGAGTACACCAAACACCCACGCTATAGGAGACCAAAGGGACACTACACAAGGAAGGGGAACTACCTCCCTATAACGACTGGAGAAAGAGACCTGGGAGTGGACGTAACACCAAACCTTACAGCAAAGGCTTTTAAAATAACCCGTCCTCTTAATAGTGCGTCGCATTTTGACGTATAATTTACCTACGACCAAAAATTGTATTAGAAAATGAAAGCGGCACACACACACACACACACACACACACACACACACACACACACACACACACACACACACACGCAGGTTTCTATACACAGCTGGAGGCGAGGGTTAAGAAGAGCAGTGTGTAACCCGGAGCATATAAGGGCGCCCTGAGCAGCGCCTCCGTCAGACCAACTCCTGCCTTAGTGAAGTGTACACCTCCCCTAGGACTCTCCCCATGAAGGTAAGACCTGCCTTAGTGAAGTGTACACCTCCCCTAGGACTCTCCCCATGAAGGTAAGACCTGCCTTAGTGAAGTGTACACCTCCCCTAGGACTCTCCCCATGAAGGTAAGACCTGCCTTAGTGATGTGTACACCTCCCCTAGGACTCCCCATGAAGGTAAGACCTGCCTTAGTGAAGTGTACACCTCCCCTAGGACTCTCCACATGAAGGTAAGACCTGCCTTAGTGAAGTGTACACCTCCCCTAGGACTCTCCACATGAAGGTAAGACCTGCCTTAGTGAAGTGTACACCTCCCCTAGGACTCTCCCCATGAAGGTAAGACCTGCCTTAGTCCAGTGTACACCTCCCCTAGGACTCTCCCCATGAAGGTAAGACCTGCCTTAGTGAAGTGTACACCTCCCCTAGGACTCTTCCCATGAAGGTAAGACCTGCCTTAGTGAAGTGTACACCTCCCCTAGGACTCTCCCCATGAAGGTAAGACCTGCCTTAGTGAAGTGTACACCTCCCCTAGGACTATCTCCATGAAGGTAAGACCTGCCTGGCCTGACCTAGAGTGACGGTGATGTGTCTGGCCTGACATAGCGTGACGGAGGTGGACCTGGCCTGACATAGCGTGACGGAGGTGGACCTGGCCTAACCTAGCGTGACGGAGGTGGACCTGGCCTAACCTAGCGTGACGGAGGTGGACCTGGCCTGACCTAGCGTGACGGAGGTGGACCTGGCCTGACCTAGCGTGACGGAGGTGGACCTGGCCTAACCTAGCGTGACGGAGGTGGACCTGGCCTAACCTAGCCTGACGGAGGTGGACCTGGCCTGACCTAGCGTGACGGAGGTGGACCTTGCCTGACCTAGCGTGACGGAGGTGGACCTGGCCTGACCTAGCGTGACGGAGGTGGACCTGTCCTGACCTAGCGTGACGGGGGTGTCTCTGGCCTGACCTAGCGTGACGGAGGTGGACCTGGCCTGACCTAGCGTGACGGTGATGTGTCTGGCCTGACCTAGCGTGACGGAGGTGAACCTGGCCTGACCTAGCGTGACGGAGGTGAACCTGGCCTGACCTAGCGTGACGGGGGTGGACCTGGCCTGACCTAGCGTGACGGAGGTGGACCTGGCCTGACCTAGTGTGACGGAGGTGGACCTGGCCTGACCTAGCGTGACGGAGGTGGACCTGGCCTGACCTAGCGTGACGGAGGTGGACCTGGCCTGACCTAGTGTGACGGAGGTGAACCTGGCCTGACCTAGCGTGACGGAGGTGGACCTGGCCTGACCTAGTGTGACGGAGGTGGACCTGGCCTGACCTAGCGTGACGGAAAAAATGTTTCACTGGAGGGAATGTAAGGAAATTATCAAGAGAATCGCCAAGCCATTACGACTATATAACACTGGGAAGGGGTCAGGATAAGGATAAGGATATGGGAAGGGACGGGGGGAAGGAATGGTGCCTAACCACTTGGACGACCGGGGAATTGAGCGCCGACCTGCATGACGCGAGACCGTTGCTCTACCATCCAACCCAAGTAGTTGGGCAAAAGTAATTTCGTAACTAATTCTTGCATCCCAGGTGTTGAAGAACGTGGTGGGAGCCGTGTTGCTGGTGACGGTGGCGACGGCCAGCTGTGCCCTGGTCCACCCCGCCACACCTGCCCCCGCCACACCTGCCCAACAACCACAACACCGAAATTTACAACAGAAGATAAGCGAAATAATAGAAGAAATAAGCCAGGCAGAGAGAGAGGAGAAGGAAGGTAAGTTAGAAAGAACTAGGTCTAATCAGCGTTAGTGTTTTACAAATACATTCAGATACACGTACAAGCAGTGTTTTATTAATACAATACCCACACGCGTGACGGACTACCTCTCCCACTACTCGCTCATAACGAGGAAACATGAAGCAAGTTTCTCTCCTCACTAATGAAAATTGTACCGACAAACTAACCAACACGGAAAATTGTACTGACAATTTAGTACAATTAGGAGGTTGTATAGCTGTAATCAGCAGCTACCCATCTCTCCCTCACTCACCCCCCCCCCTAGCTCCTCGCGCCCTTATCTGCCCCTCCCTCACCCCCACCGTCGTCATTTTCACTTAATTTCCCAGATATTTACTGTATTACTCGCATTTTCCCTCATTCCACATCTCTATAATGTTCTGATTCTATCTGTTCCACCAGACGAAGTCGCATGGAACAATGTTTCTTACAAAAAACATCTGTTACGGATAATCTTCTCATCGTATTTTAGCAACACGAGTGTGTTTATGCCCCAACTTCTCCATGTTCTTAAATGTTCTTTCGTGTTTCTCTACATTTCTTGTTACACGTTCTTTACTTACAAGTCCCATGTTCTCTTTACGGTGGGCTGTGGTACCCGCAGGTGGGTGGGTTTGTCAGGTGGGCTGTGGTACCCGCAGGTGGGTTGTGGTACCCGCAGGTGGGTGGGTTTGCCAGGTGGATTGTGGTGTACAACTGTGTACAAACTTAATTATTCTTACAGGGTCTGAGCTCTGGCTCTTTGGTCCCACCTCTCAACTGTCAGTCAATTGGATTATAAGTTCCTGAGCCTATTGGGCTCTATCATGTTTACATTTGAACCTGTGTATGGAGTCTGCCTCCACCACATCACTTCCTAGTGCATTCCAGTTGTTAACTACTCTAACACTGAAAAAAATCTTTCTAGTGTCACTGTGATTCATTTGGGTACTAAGTTCCACTTATGTCCCCTTGTTGAGGATTGAGGTGGGCAACGGAGGAATGTTAAACGCATCAATTCCTTGCATTAGTGTGATAATACACTGCCTTTTGCATGTGATTATAGAGTTCTAAAGTACTCTGGGGATCCACTTCCATTGCATCAGTTAACTTGCCCAACGCACCATGCAGCCAGGCGCTGTGAACTTAGACTCCACTTACCTGTATAAAATTAGGACCATAAATTGAACAGGTGTGTTGTAAGATTGTTTAACTTCTATAAACGAGACCCCGAGAGTCTCCACAGATGTCAAAACTTTTGACATCTGTGCAGATGGCAAAAATGTTGTTTTGCTATTTCTTTTTTACAGCCAAACTTCCACCCTGGAGTTGATGCGGGAAGTTAGTGCACTGTTTTTCGTGTTGTAATCGCATAGAGATGCGGTGTGGTACAGGCCTAGAGCCTCTCTCCCACCCTCTCTCTCCCTCTCACCCTCTCCCTCCCTCTCACCCTCTCCCTCCCTCTCACGCTCTCCCTCCCTCTCTCCCACCCCCTCCCTCCCTCTCGCCCCCTCCCTCCCTCTCATCCCCTCCCTCCGTCTCACCCTCTCCCTCCCTCCCTCCCTCCCCCCTCTCTCTTCCTTCCCTTGTGCGTGTTCGGTATGGACGGCAACATGTAAAGTTTCACCTCAAAACTGTGTTTAAAGTCTTAAACAAGGTAAACATCTTTACTTACTCGGTAACAAACGCAAAAAACATCAGATTTAGATGACAGTCAGTGGGACCAAGCAACATGTACCAGTGTGATTTGGGGGGATAGGCATACGAAAGGCAACTGAGGTAGCACTTCCAGCATTCTTATCTTCATGTACAGCAGCCAACGAATTGTAGGGCAGATCCTACCAGAGCGTATGAGAGAGACAGCGGGAACTCATGATCAAACGTTCATCGAAGCAGCCAGGCAATGGGACACCATTGCACACCCTCAACCCCGACCACAAGTTCCAAAAGACCACAAGCAGGACCACTGGGATAGCCCATAATGGAAAAGACTGTCACAGCAATGATTGACAACGCTGATGCTGAAAGCAAAGCCCGCCTCCTAGCGGTAACAGCACCCACGCCGGGGATTTTTTATTTGCTGTGCCCAATGCAGCCCTAGGAACTCGCCTCAGTCATGACGCTCTCCGCATTGGAGTTGCCCTTCGCCTTGCCACCCCCATCCTCACCGAACATAGGTGCATCTGCGGAACTGCGATGGCAGACCAATATGGTCGTCATGGTCTGGTACGTCGTAAATCACAGGGTAAGATGCAAGACATGAAGAAGTCAACGACATCATCAAGAGGAGCCTCGCCACAACCCGCTGCCCGGCACAAAGAGAACCACACTTATCCAGACCTAACGACCCTCAGAAGCGCCCAGATGGGGTCACCTTGTTTCCTTGGAAGGATGGTAAGCAAGTGGTGTGGGACACACATGCGCTGCCACACTGGCCAGTACCTACCTCCATTACAGCACATGTGAAAGCGGTGGTGCTGCCTCTTTCAGGGAATCTCAGAAAATTATTAATTCAGAGGTCTGGCACACTGCTACAGCTTTGTTCAGATCGGCTCAGAGACCCTTGGTTTGTGGGGAAAATGTGCATTGAGTTCCTAAAGGAATTGGGAGACAAATTGATTACCGCTACAAAAGACCAGAGAGCAAAAAGTTTCTTGTTCCAGCGCGTCAGTGTTGCGTTCCCGAGGGGAAATGCCTGTTGCGTCTTGGGCACTAGTCCAACTTCAGAGTAATTCGAGGAAGTGTTTGACTTGTAACAATGATCGAACCTGTCTGTGACATTCATCAATGTTTCCCATTGTCGTGTTTTTCAAGAGATCCATAACCTTTAAGCACTTTTTGTATTCATTTTTGTATAAACCTATGCATATCTTGTAACCATCAAATACATAATAAAGCACAAAAAAAGAAGGGGGTGGTAGGAGAAAAGCACACAGAAACTGTATTGGAGGGGATCTAAACATTCCTCTAATGCGTTATGCATGGTTTCCTCCGAGGCTATGAGTCCCCCTTCTTCCAGCCAGAGGTGGTACTCCTTTTATATAAGAACATAAGAACATAAGAACAAAGGCAACTGCAGAAGGCCTATTGGCCCATACGAGGCAGCTCCTATTTATAACACCCAATCCCACTCATATACATGTCCAACCCATGCTTGAAACAATCGAGGGACCCACATCCACAATGTTACGCAGCAAATTGGTTCCACAAATCAACAACCCGTTACTGAACCAGTATTTACCAAGTCTTTCCTAAATCTAAATTATCAATTTATACCTTTGTTTCGCGTTCTGTCCTGTGTTGATACTTTTAATACCCTATTAATATCCCCTTTGTTATGTCCATTCATCCACTTGTAAATCTCTATATCATGTCACCCCTAACTCTTCGCCTTTCCAGTGAATGCAACTTAAGCTTTGTTAATCTTTCTTCATATGAAAGATTTCTAATTTGGGAATTAACTGTAGTCATCCTACGCTGGACACGTTCAAGTGAATTTATATCCAATCTATATAATGGTCGACCAAAACTGAACTGCATAATCTAAAATGGGGTCTAACAGAGCAAGATTTATAGCTTGAGAACCACACCAGTGTCTTGTTACTAACGCTGCGATTAAAAATCGAGTGTCTGATTTGCCTTATTCGACATTCATGCATTGATCCTTTTGTTTTAAATTCTTTTACTAATTATAACCCCATATCCCTTTCGCAATCCGACTTCGCAATCTTCATCACCCATCTACTCGTATCTTGTAACTCTTCATCATTACCTAGCCTACTCAGAACTTTACATGTTATCAACATTAACTGCATCTGCCAGTCCTTTGACCATTTCAAAACCCTATCTAGATCAACTTGAAGTGATAGTGAGTTTCCTCCGAATTAATTTCCCTTACCGA
>WNGS01005997.1:4992114-5011832 GCA_020271785.1 Procambarus virginalis
ACAAGATCTTGTAGATCTGAGGCAAAGTGAAATTGACACAGTAATTCCATCTATTATCATACTATCATGCAAGAGGAGCCACACATCTATGGATCATTCAATAAATCAGCAGACTTCTAGATGTTACTACTGCTCGGCTTAGACTCGGTTACAAGTATCTCTGGGAATTCTCATTATCTGCGATGTAGACCTGACCAAATGTAAAACTGTCAACAAAATTATTCGCCACCCTCCGTCACTATGTGATGGAGTGCGAAAAGATACGAAAATTTAGAGACAATTCTATAACAATGTTCCAGCGATGTGTAGAAGTAGATGCTAAGTATCCCAGATTGCTAACTGTAGGTAGTAACTGAGTGATTGTAACCTATCCACCGCTGCCCGCTGGATGGGGGGAGGTGTGCAGGACAAACATATAAATTGTGACACTAGCTCTCCACATATGTCAGTTGCTTAATTTAGAACCTGTACTTGAGGTCGATCTCGAACCCATTGTTGATGTGGCGATGTGTGTTAAATTTTGTAACTAGCTCATCAAGATTGTAACTTGCTTAGCTAAATGAATTGTGGGGTTCAGTCCCTGAGCCCATTATGTGCCTCTGTAACCCTTTCCACTACCGCCCACAAGATGGGTATGGGGTGCATAATAAATGAACTAAACTAAAAAAACTGAACTCCCACCCTACCCATCAACATTGGTGTTCCTCAGGGCAGCATACTTGGCCCTCTCCTCTTTCTCATCTACATTAATGACCTTCCGAATGCCTTCCAACACCTCAAACCAATTCTATTTGCTGACGACACAACCTTCATTTACTCCAGTCCTGACCCCCTTGCTCTAAATGCCACAGTAAATACTGAGCTAAATAAAGTCCATCTTTGGCTAACTGCCAACAAACTCACCCTTAACATTGACAAAACTTTCTATATTCTGTTTGGCAATAAATCCTCTAATCAAATAAATCTCAAAATAAACAATACCCAAATTTGTAATAAATTTGATGGCAAATTCCTCGGCGTTCTCATTGACCACAAGCTGAATTTCCAGGGACACATTCTAAATATATCAAAAAAAGTTTCAAAAACTGTTGGCATTCTCTCTAAGATCAGATATTATGTACCCCGCCCTGCCCTGGTGACGCTCTATTACTCCCTCATCTATCCATATTTCAACTATGGTATTTGTGCTTGGGGTTCTACTACCCAAAATCATTTACGTCCTCTAATTACTCAACACAAAGCTGCTATTAGGACAATATCCAACTCTGGCCCCAGACATCATTCGGTACCCTTACTCAAATCTCTGAATATGTTAGATATTAAGTCACTGCACATTTTCTCATGTGTATTATACATATATAAAATGCTGAACTGTAATGCCAATCCTGACCTCAAAAGCTTCATTGAAGGTTGTAACAGAACCCATGAGCACCACACCAGAAATAAACACAGTTTTGATATTCCAAGAGTACGACTTAATCAAACTAGAAATGCTCTACAAATCAAGGGACCCAGAATGTGGAATGACCTTCCCAACCATGTTAAAGACTGTACCTCTCTCAACCAGTTTAAGATAAAAACGAAGCACCACCTAATAAATTCCCTGTAACCTACCTTACCCCTCTATTGTCAATCCATGTCTGTTTTTTAAACAACGCTGTTTGTCGACCTAATTGTATTTGTGCTGCTTCTTCAGCCATGTTCCCCCCTTTTTTATCTCTATTTTTATTTGTACTCAACACATTTTATTCTTTATACTCAATTAGTATTAAGCTTTAGTCATTAATGTTTTTCTTGCCCGAAACGCTTTGCGTAATAGTGGCTTTAGGCATTGTATATACTAGCTCTATCTATAAATCCATAAATCTTTGTAAAATCTCTTGTATGTATGTACCTTACCTAAATAAACATTTATTATTTATTTATTTATTTTATTTAATTGTAAGCGACTGTTTATCATCCTTAATTGCTCTCAACTCTTTAAGACATAACTGTAACATGCTCGTGTCTGAAGCTAGACACAAATACAACAAAATTATTAATGATGGTAACAAAGTTCATTTCATGTGGTCTCCATCTCATGTTGACCTCCGAATGCATGATAGAGCTGATGAGTTAGCCAAATAATCTGCCTTTAAAGGAGAAATTGAGTATAATCTTGGATTGTCAATAAGCAGTTCAGAGCAATAGTATACCAAGAACTTCAATAAAATCTTGTATTCACCTAGGTGTGCTTGCGGGGTTGAGCTCTGCTCTTTCGGCCCGCCTTTCAACTGTCAATCAATCAACTGTTACTAAAAACTAACTAATTTCTCCCTCCCCCCCCCACACACACACTGGAAGCAGCCCTAACAGCTGTCTACCCTCCCAGGTAAATATTTACTGCTAGGTAAAAGGGGCATCAGGGTGAAAGAAATTCTGTCCATTTTGTTTCTTTCATCACCGGGGATCGATCCCTGACCCTAGGATTACGAGCCCAGAGCGCTGTCCACTCAGCTATCAGGCCCCCCTAGATCTGAGGCAAAGTGAAATTGACACCAGTAATTCCATCTATCATCATACTATCATGCAAGAGGAGCCACACATATATGGTTCATCCAATAAAATCAGCAGACTTCTAGATGTTACTATTGCTCGGCTTAGACTCGGTTACAAGTATCTCTGGGAATTCTCATTATCTGCCGATGTAGACCTGACCAAATGTAAACTGTGTCAACAAAATTATTCGCACACCCTCCGTCACTATGTGATGAAGTGCGGAAAGATACGAAAATTCAGAGACAATTCTATAACCAATGTTCCAAAGATGTGTAAATATTTAATTCAAAATGATCTGCTACCAGAAGTAGATGCTAAGTATCCACAGTTTGCTAACTGTAGATAGTAACTAAGTTATTGTAACCTATCCACCGCTGCCCACTGGATGGGGGGCGGTGTGCAGGACAAACATATCAATTGTGACACTAGCTCTCCACACATGTCAGTTGCTTAATTTAGAAACTGTACTTGAGGTCGATCTCAAGCCCATTGTTGATATGGCGATGTGTGTTAAAATTTTGTAACTAGCTCATCAAGATTGTAACTTGCTGAGCTAAATGAATTGTGGGGTTCAGTCCCTGAGCCCATTATGTGCCTCTGTAACCCTTTCCACTACCGCCCACAAGATGGGTATGGGGTGCATAATAAATGAACTAAACTATCTCAAGTAATATACATCATCCTATTAATTTTAAGCTAAGCTATTTAGTTTTGTTGTGAGCTAGATACGTATAACTTGAATTTGTCCATCATGCACCCCACGCCCACCCGGGGAGTGGATGGGCGGCGGTAGGAAGGTGACAAGCACGCCCGTGCTCCAAACACACAGCAGACTGCATCCGTGGTTCAGTCTGTGATGGAGACACGAATCACGTGAGGCGAGACATTCCAAGGGTGGGTAGGTGTTTCCCCAGAGGCGGCATACATGGCCGGTGGAAGGCGTTGCTAGGAAAGTGTGAGGCGGCCCCCCGGAATGTTATGTTATTTTAAGAGCATGGCCGACTTGGCCTGTGACTGACTGACTCACCGCCCCGCCCCCGTCACGCGGGACTACACATTCCCAAACCCTTAAGTTAAACAGTTGTCTAAATTCTTTACATTCCTCTTATACACACATTACGCTTTACAATAACTTTGAATAAACTTTGTAATGCAAGTTAAGTGAAAACTGCTTGAACGTTGTGCCAACCAGTACGTCACTACTGCGTCACGTGAGATTAGTAGCGCGGGAAGTGTGCCAGGAGAGGCGTATCTTAAGCAGGGTGACCAGGTGAGGGGAGTCAGGCGTCAACCAGAGCACCAGCTGCACGCTCTCGTCGCCCACAAGCAGATCATTCTAAACCCTAATTTACGATATCTGCACAGTTGGATTACATAGCTGGGTTCTGAAACTATTAGTCCGGCGTGACCCCTGCCACAGGATGTCCCTAGCCAGCTCCCTACTCGGTGACCTGAAGCACGGCTTCAGGCTGCCCATCACTCGACGAGGACTATTTTCCCAGGACGACTTCTTCAGCGGATTCCAGAAGGACTACAGTCGGGCCGTCGGCGATGTGCTGGACCGGTGGGGCAACCGCGCCTCTAAGGCCGACCGCTTCGCCTCCTACAGGAGACTGAGGGAGAGGGACGCCTCGGAGGACAGTCAGGCCGCCACTATCTCCGAGACTCCCGATGTCTATGTGGTGAGTAGAGGCGCTCGCTTCACGTCTTCATATTACTAGTTGGGTTCTTTAATTTGCACATTTAATATTTAATATATAATAAAGGAAGCCATGGATACCTTCTGTAGACACGGCCTCTTGTGCCGATATCCCTGTGGACACTGTGCCGATATCTCCCGTAGACACTGTGCCGATATCCCTGTAGACACTGTGCCGATATCCCTGTAGACACTGTGCCGATATCCCTGTAGATACTGTGCCGATATCCCTGTAGACACTGTGCCGATATCCCTGTAGACACTGTGCCGATATCCCTGTGGACACTGTGCCGATATCTCCGTAGACACTGTGCCGATATCTCCCATAGACACTGTGCCGATATCCCTGTAGATACTGTGCCGATATCCCTGTAGACACTGTGCCGATATCCCTGTAGACACTGTGCCGACATCTCCCGTAGACACTGTGCCGATATCCCTGTAGACACTGTGCCGATATCCCCCAGAGACACTGTGCCGATATCCCTGTAGACACTGTGCCGATATCCCCCGTAGACACTGTGCCGATACCCCTGTAGATACTGTGCCGATATCCCCCGTAGACACTGTGCCGATATCCCCCGTAACACTGTGCCGATATCCCCCGTAGACACTGTGCCGATATCCCCCGTAGACACTGTGCCGATATCCCCCGTAGACACTGTGCCGATATCCCCCGTAGACACTGTGCCGATATCCCCCGTAGACACTGTGCCGATATCCCCCGTAGACACTGTGCCGATATCCCCCGTAGACACTGTGCCGATATCCCCAGTAGACACTGTGCCGATATCCCCGTAGACACTGTGCCGATATCCCTGTAGACACTATGCCGATATCCCTGTAGACACTGTGCCGATATCCCCCGTAAACACTGTGCCGATATCCCCCGTAGACACTGTGCCGATATCCCCCGAAGACACTGTGCCGATATCCCCCGAAGACACTGTGCCGATATCCCCCGTAAACACTGTGCCGATATCTCCCGTAGACACTGTGCCGATATCCCCCGAAGACACTGTGCCGATATCCCCCGTAAACACTGTGCCGATATCCCCCGTAAACACTGTGCCGATATCCCCCGTAAACACTGTGCCGATATCCCCCGTAAACACTGTGCCGATATCCCCCGAAGACACTGTGCCGATATCCCCCGTAGACACTGTGCCGATATCCCCCGTAGACACTGTGCCGATATCCCCCGTAGACACTGTGCCGATATCCCCCGTAGACACTGTGCCGATACCCCTGTAGACACTGTGCCGATATCCCCAAGTTGACATGATCTCTCTGTGCCAAGTGTAGATACCCACGTAGACATGATCTCTCATACCGATGCACCTTGTAGACATGGTATATCTATTTGCCCGTTGATAGGAACACAGTCTCTGCACATAACCAGATCATCAGTAAACAACTCCAAAATAATCGGCAAATGGAGTGACAATAGAAGACTGGACATCGGCGAGGCGTTATACATCAAACAACCCAAGCCAAACTATCAACAACTAACACCAAATTAAACTGTGCCATCTTCCAGAACACGGTGAAACATGCAGTATACTGCCCCAGCCATCATGGAAACATAGAAGATTGGCAAGTTGCAATGGACCCATTGGCCGCCAAAAAATGAGGTGCTTCAACTTCATTCCATCTCCGGCTATACATCCGCCAGAAAGAAATACAGAAAGAATAGAAATATTATTTAAGTAAATACTTAAAATTTACGGGCTCTTCATGCCCGTGCCACCTCTTGGGGGGGGGGGGGGTGGTCTTGATCCTCTTCAATCTTTCACCTTGTAATGGGTATGTTCGACCCACGAAGTGTGTGTTGTTTTGACTTCCACAGTTCTACAAACTCTACCTGAAAAGATTGATGAAGTAGAAGTCGAAGAAGGTGACGAAACTGAATTGTTTCAGCACCCAATGACAGTCTCCACTCCAACCAAGAAGACACAAGCCGTCGAGGAAATCAGAACATTAGAAACCACCATGGATTCAACTAACAGAATAATGGACAAGCTCAAGATTATAAAATGGAATATCCAAGGATTCAAAAACAAAGCACAAACACTCAGAGTAGTGCCCTCTCAAAGGACAACATTAATATTGTTTTACTTCAAGAAACACTTACCAGGACTCTCGAACCATGGCACCAAAACTACACTCCTGACAACACCGAAGAAATGGAAAAAGATTTAGTAAATGCAATACATAGAGCAGCAAACCATGCCATCCCCAGGAGGAAAATAATTACTCCACAACGTAAGGACCATTGGTATTACTGTGATAGGATAAAAAAAAAACTACACAACAGACTAAATTGTGCACGAAAGAATTTCAGAAGAGATAGAACCGAAGCTAATCTAGGACTTGTTAGAGCTGTCCGAGATCATGTGCACGAAGAAACAGCAAAAATCAGAGAAGAAAAATGGCTGGAGTGGTGTGCCAAGCTAAATCAACATACGTCCTTGGGCGACATCTGGAGGCAGATCAACAAGGCCAAAGGAAAATCGCCTCCTGCTCCGCCGCACCATGTTCATCCAGAGCAAGAAGCAGAAAGGTTAGTAAATCTATTTGCTTCAAGAGCCAGTTTCACTCAACTTCCTCAAGCAACTCTGGCTCACCAACAAAGAATTCAAGCAGCAAGGTGGACAAAATAGACGATGCTTTACCCCTTACCTGACGAACTAAACCAACCTTTCAATCCTAAGAAACTTAGAAGAGCTACAAAGGAAACTAAAAACACAGCTCCAGGTGAGGACAAAATCCCAACATGCTAGCCAAGCTACGAGAAAAGGGCGAAGAAGCCTTCTTGAATCTCATCAACAAAGTATGGATGACAAGAACTCGACCACTCTCTTAAGAGGGCAATTATAGTTCCCATTCCAAAACCCAAAGACCCAGGAAATCCAAGACCCATCTCATTAACAAGCTGTTTGGCCAAAACTGCGGAAAGAATGGCTCTTAACTGAATTGACTGGAAAGCCAATCCACTGCATAAAAATATGTCGGCTTACAGAAAAGGTGTTGGAACTACAGAATGCCTTACCTCCCTTTTGGATCAAATCAATGACAAGCCAGGAATCTTTATTTTTTTGAACCTAGAAAAAGTCTTCGAGCTAGCTCCAGCAACACTGTGCTGCTTGGTAGATATGGAAATCAAAGGGAACGCTCTTGCCTTAGCCAAAGGAAGCCTGCTTAACCGAGAAGCTAAAGTCAGATTCTAAGGAAAAACATCCTCCTCAAAGAGGCTGAAAAATGGGACTCCGCAGGAAGGAATATTAAGCCCCTTCCTCTTCAACTGTCTCATGGAACAATTCATGAAGCTCAAGTTACCAAAAGCCAAACTGCTTAACTAAGCAGACGACTTTGTAGTCATCATCAATGGCAATGCCGCCAGGAACCATGGACAAAAATGCCTAGCCATCATCAGTAGAAACGCGTAGCAGTGAAAATAAATTGCAATTACACCAAAGCAATGGTCGTTAAAAATTAGCATTCAAGACATCACACTCGCAATACATGGACATGAAATTGAGTGGGTTACCTCTTTTCAATACCTTTTAGTCTTAATAGACAGCCAGTTGAAATTCACTCAAGAAAATGAATATCTTCGGCAACGTTGTAAAGTTGGAAAC
Organism: Procambarus virginalis; assembly: GCA_020271785.1. Taxonomy (NCBI): domain Eukaryota; kingdom Metazoa; phylum Arthropoda; class Malacostraca; order Decapoda; family Cambaridae; genus Procambarus; species Procambarus virginalis. The sequence continues at coordinate 4,999,993 of WNGS01005997.1, forward strand.
TCAGCTTTGCGCTCCCTGACCAGTCTTAGAGATGGTGCATCTCTACCAGTACTCAAAATGTACTACGTTCAAGCAGTTAGGTCACTCACTGACTATGCTACTCCTGCTCTTACATCCCTCAGTGATAACCAACAGGAGAAACTAGAAGTGTCTCAAAATGATGCTCTCAGAACAATGCTGCGAGCACCTGTATGGACGCCTCGAGAGAATCTAAGAATGGAAACCAACTTACCCGCCTTAGAAAACAGGATCAAACAAAGGTTAGCCACCTTAATAGTAAAACTTGTTGGAACCACCGCCAGACTGTTAATTAAAGACAGCATACACAGATCGCTTCACAGAAACCTTCAATATAGAACAAGTGCATGGCCAGATAATCTGGGCAAGATTCTTAATCTTGAACGGATTAAGAAAGGACTTAAATAGACCATTACAAATAAAGGAGAAGATAGACTATATCAACACTTTCGGCAGCCTCCTTCATGGGGAGACTCGAGTCTAAAGATAATCATTGAAGGATTACTAGTTAAACAAATCAGCATGTGACTTGCAGCGGCTCAAATCAGTCAGAGAACAAATGGAAACCATCTCAAGACCGACAACGACTCACATCTTCACAGATGGATCAGGTGATCAAGAAAGTGGTTCTGCTGGGGCAGCAGTTTACACTAACAATGAAGCTTACTGAAGCATGAATAGTGGGTGCTCAACATTGCAAACAGAATTATATGCCCTGAAGGAGGCCATAAATTATGCAATTGTGAATAACTTACATGATGTCATCATTCATACCGACTATGAATCTTCGTTCCAGACATTGTTGTCCAGCCAGCACAGAGATAATATACATCTCCTCACAGAAGTCCTATGTATAGGAAAAGAAGCCCATAATCTAGGGCTGTCAATCACCCTAAATTGGGTACCAAGTCACATTGGCATAGATGGTAATGAAAAGTCAGACTCACTAGCAAAAAGTATTACTGCTCTACCTGTTGTACAGGTTCAAATACCTCTAAGTTTTTCACATATTAAGGAGCAAATCAAGAAGAAAATACTCCCAACTATCAAAAGTCGCCAAAGTAGCGGAAAGCAGACCCACTGCGATGTGGTACGAACAAGCCACTGGGCCACTCTTTCAAGCCTGACAAAAAAACTATATTGAGCCATTGCAGTAGCCATACACAGATTCAGACCTGGCTACAAGTACTGCTGGGAGATAATAGACCCAATAGTTTAATGTCATATCTGTGGAACATGTGTAGAAATACCACTACTACATTACCTACTAGAATATGAAGCAATTTAAGCCCTGCGCATCAAACTATCAGCCAACAAGAGCAGCTGTACTAAATGCAAAATCCACAGCGAATACAATGGTTAGAAAAGTTTTTGAAGAATGGGACACACTAGTGAACACTGTGCATCTGTATCCGCCACAAGTATAATATTTTGTATTATTTAATACAAAAGACCAAAACCAGTGCAAAAGGAAGGAAACTCTCCCTTCAATTAAAACTTTGACCCAAATAACACAGTAACAAGGTTATCGTGAATAACCGAACGCAATTACGGGCTCACCATAGCCCGTGCTACATGGACATTTCGTTCCGAGTAGCTAAATCGAAAACAGCAGCAGCTTTGTAATCTTACCGACTATTTATACCCGTGCCACCTCTTGGATGGCTTAATCTTCATAAATCAATCAATCAATCACCTTGTAATTGGTCGGAGCATCCCTCAGGGACACATCACAGACCTAAGAATCTATGCTCCAGGGTCCACCTGCACCATGTTGCACAGACTCAAGGTTCGCCTCCGAGAGGACCTCGTTCTCACCACGGCTGAGATCTTAGAAAAGATCTCTACCATCGGAAATGTCTCACTGGTTAACATCCTGAACACCAGAGAAGGTGTTCACCTGCTCTTCTCCAGCGACCTGGACCTTGAGAAGCTATTCCCTGCCTCCACCACGACCACCCTGCTAGACGCCGGCCTAACCCTCACTCCTCCACGACGCTACCTGGTGGACAGGAATGTGTTTAACGCACACGTCAGCGCACGGATCTCTGCCCTCAGTGACGACAACATTTTTGCCAGGATCAATGCCCTGAACCCGACGCTGACCGCGGTAGTGGCCATTACCAGCATCAACTCCAACAACACTGAAGATGATCTTCAGTGTCCTGAAGGTGATCGCCATCGCAGCGATCCTCGCCACGGAACACGGACTTCAGTGCGACAGAATCACCATTCCACCTGCCCAAATGACCAAGGAACGATACACGGACTTCTGCCAGTGCTTCAAATGCTACAGGTACTCCCACTACACTAGTGAGTGCATCGAGTAAGTGCAGAAATGCAGTATCTGCGCCCAGGAATACCACTACACGGCCTTCACATCCTCCCACAGACGCTGCCTACTCTGCAATGCAATTTCTGCACACTGAAGTCTCACCTGGCCATAATTGAGGATTGTAAGAAAAGGATGAATGAGATACAGCTGAAAGGTCACAAAGTGAAATTCATGTGGATTCCATCTCTTGTTGGAATAGTGCTTAACGAGGTGGCGGAGCCACACCAAACCCACAAGTTGACATTGAATGTGTTTTAACAATGAGACAAATAAGCAAACTTAGACATATTCAGGCACAAACAGAAGTGGCGAGGAGAGGTATATTGTATGAGGGAAGTCAAACCATGCAGCACTACATGCGAGCCAAAACACCCATTTCACTTATGGTAAAGGAGAAATGCTTGGAGTGACTGTACACATGCGGCTCAGGCTTGAGTACAAATATTACTGTGAATATAGATTAGATGTTAATGAGAATGAAACGAAGTGTAAACTAAGTTGTATCTTAAGGACTCACACCCTCACTCATTATGTTCTTGACTGTCCGTTGTGATATAGAAACACTGAGATAAGGACTGTTCCTGGACAAATAGCCTGGATGTGTCACAACGAAAAGTTTGACGATATTCTGGAGAGATATAAGAATTTTGCTCCTAGATAGTAACTTTTTTGAATTGTCTGAATGTCTATTGGAAACGGTCTGTGTACCTAGTCATAAAAATATTTGTGTGTACGCCTGGTAACATACTGCACGTGTAAAGGAAGAAATGTATATGTGTATCATTCAGAAAGTTCGGTAATATGCTTATTGTTTGTTTATTTACATATTGAACACGTTGTACTAAACGGGGCGAGAATAACTTGAGCTACCTCATCCCTTTGTGTGTATTTATACCTCAATAAACTTATTTCAATTTCACCGAAAAGAGGAAATAAAAAAAGATGACAAACATTACCTCCACGTCACAGCCCACCTCTCCCCCTGGGGTAACCACTCCAAGAACACCGTACAGACTACTATCCAGCAGTCGCCACCACTACAGACTCCACCGCCGGATAAACACGCATACTTGCTACCTGCTCTCTTACGTCTAGGCGATATGATCGCTAGCACTGGCAACCACAGATTTGTGGTTACACTCAATACGCTACTCTATACCAACGGCCTCCCGAACATGGTGGTTTCCGATACACTCCTCGCGGCCAAACACGCAGCTATTACTACCACCATCAAGGCGACTTCGAATGCAACCACCCAGCCGGACGACCCAGCAGCGGACCTCGCAGCCCACCCTACGCCGGGGAGTGGACTGGACGCCTCCCACACTTCAGTAGACACCGGAGCTTCAAGGAACAACGACGACGCCACACACGACGCCCGAGCACCCTCAGAGGTTGGCGCCTGCTTCATACTCTACACAGACGACCCGAGTCTCCACCGTTGGACGCCGAAAGCAAGACGAGACCTGGCCTATCATCAAAGGATACCAAAGGATACCTGATCAACCAGGCTGTGACTCATACGTCAGGCTGCGAGCAGCCGCGTCCAACAGCCTGGTTGATCAGTCCAGCAACCAGGAGGCCTGGTCGACTACCAGGCCGCGGACACGCTAAGCTCCGGAAGTACCTCAAGGTAACCCTCACTGCAACAAGACTATCAACGGAAGAGAGAGACTGCAATACCCTGACCCCGTGAACGTCGAGATCGAAGCCATGTAGTACGGCATTGACCTCTCAATACTACGCAAGGAATACTACGACCCCGAGTACTACAAGACTTCCTCCGACGGACAGCCGGAATTCCACGACGACCCCAACGACAGCCCGGTGAACGACACGACGACGAAGAAACAGCGAATTAAGCTGAGGATAGCAGATGAAACGCAACGCATCCATCCATAAGCCATCTGCTTGAACAGGCAAGTCTCCTGCAGGACACAAACTGCGAGCGACCATGTAGACCCCATTCATCCACAATGGAAGATATCGATATTATACAGTATCAGCTTCTGGTACTGGTAACGCCTCCACAGCCTCCACTTACCCGTTCATGCACGTGCCACCTCTTGGGTGGCTTAACCTTCATCCATCAATCACCTTGTAAACATTCAAACTGCCTTTTATAATGGTAACAAGAGTTAACAAAACACGTCTCCAAGCGCCAGACTAAATATAATAGTAAAATAAACTTTAGAGAGCTAATTTTTCAACTTTCTTCTCAAGTGAAGAAAACATAAGAAAAATGGAGAAGATGGGAAGGGTTAGATCAATGATTATAACACCGAATCTTGACAGTTGGACGAGTGTTTGATACGTAGTTTATCAGTTACGTCCAATTTTCTTTCGTCGCTCTGTATCTATTATTATTGTGTCGGTCAGAATATCTTTGGTGATGGTCTGGATGTGCATAAAAATTTAGTTTTCTTTGATAGAGCCATGTTTGTGCATAGTTAGACGCCCTGAAATAAATGTTTTTCTTTATATATATATATATATATATATATATATATATATATATATATATATATATATATATATATATATATATATGTCGTACCTAGTAGCTAGAACTCACTTTTCAGCCTACTATGCAAGGCCCAATTTGCCTAATAAGCCAAGTTTTCATGAATTAATATATTTTCTCTAATTTATTTCTTATGAAATGATAAAGCTACCCATTTCATTATGTATGAGGTCATTTTTTTTTATTGGAGTTAAATTAACGAAGTTATATGACCGAACCTAGCCAACCCTACCTAACCTAACCTAACCTATCTTTATAGGTTAGGTTAGGTTAGGTAGCCAAAAAGATAGGTTAGGTTAGGTTAGGTAGGTTAGGTTGTCAAAAAACAATTAATTCATGAAAACTTGGCTTATTAGGCAAATCGGGCCTTGCATAGTAGGCTGAGAAGTGCGTTCTGGCTACTAGGTACGACATATATATATATATATATATATATATATATATATATATATATATATATATATATATATATATATATATATATGTTGTACCTAGTAGCCAGAAGCCAGTACCTAGTAGCCAGAACGTCGTACTCGGCCTGCTATGCAAGGCCCGATTTGCCTAATAAGCCAAGTTTTCCTGAATTAATATATTTTCTCTAATTTTTTATTATGAAATGATGAAGCTACCCATTTCATTATGTATGAGGTAAAAATTTTTATTGGAGTTAAAATTAACGTAGATATATGACCGAACCTAACCAACCCTACCTAACCTAACCTAACCTATCTTTATAGGTTAGGTTAGGTAGCCGAAAAAGTTAGGTTAGGTAGTCGAAAAACAATTCATGAAAACTTGGCTTATTAGGCAAATCGGGCCTTGCATAGTAGGCTGAGAAGTGCGTTCTGGCTACTAGGTACGACATATTATAATATATTATAATATATATATTATAATATATATATATATATATATATATATATATATATATATATATATATATATATATATAATATATATATATATATATATATATATATAATATATATATATATATATATATATATAAATATATATATATATATATATATATATATATATATATATATATATATATATATATATATATATATATATATATATATGAGATCAACGAGTCTGATAATCTCCAGGTGGTATGTAAGGTCTCAGACGACATTTATTCCTTCAAGACGTTCAGTTGAGGGAAGAGTTCTTCATGAGTAAGTTAGGTGTCTTCTTATTGTTGTAAACTGTGAATCGTATCGTCTAGTGTCGCTAGGGGCCACGCTTCTGTTACTTTGTCTTTCAGGACTCTTTCTTCAGTTTTGTGCGCAGGTGAAAAGAAGTTCCTGCAGAAGAGCTTTGTTTTCCTTAATCTTAGGTATACTCACCAATGCTGGTACCCTATCCTATATGCTCTCAAACTCTGGGGAGAGCACAAGAATATCTCCTAATATTCCCGAGTGTATGAAGTAATTATAGAGCTCAAAGTACCTCATACCATTTGGTCTGCAATCATTGATAACAGGGCAATCACACACATGGTGTTGGATAGTATGTCCCAACTCTTGTTCACATAAGTTTACAATTGGAATGTTCCCCATTGGGGGGATTCATTACCTGCAGCCACCTGCCATAGATATCAATATACCAGCCTAATTCTGGCAATTACAATGTCACACTGTCTAGTGGATCTTTTATGCTGCCCGTACATATAATTCTCGGTTCTAAACATGTCATAGATCTTTATACTCGTGTTTTCTTACCTTTGAATACCAGTGACTGCTCTTCTGCCATCCCTAATTTCCAGAAATACTGCGGCTTTTACAATAGAGATTGGAATGCCCGTATATCTAACTTATTTTCAGACTTATCACATGCAGTTTTAGCTGCCTTGTCCGTGTCATATCCTGCTGGACAACACCTACGGGAGACGGAAGAGTTAACTCTGATCGGCTTGAGGCCATGTTTATTCTGGGTCTTTCATAATATATATAAAAAGATAGTATAAAATAAGATTCACCTTGACCATCTATGCAGATCGTGCTCGACATGAGCGTGTACGCGAGTGGAGAGATGACGGTGCAGACGGTGGGGTACTCTGCCCTGGTGCAGGCAAAGGTCGGCCAGCGCACCTACTGTCGCAGCTTCCCGCTTCCCAAGGACACTATCATTGACCGCGTTGTGGTCGACCTCTCTGACGAAAACATCCTGACTGTCACCGCGCCCAGGAAGGTAAGTAGGGACAGGCAGAGCTACTGACGGGAGATATCAGGGGAGGGAGAAGGGGCATATAATCTTCAAGATGGCCGAGATAAAAGGTTAAATGACGAAACAAGGAAAATAGAAGAATGGTCTCACAGTTGAAATAGATAACTGTGTCATTATATTGTGTACGAAGGTCTCTTCATTAGGTAATGTAACGATAAGGAAGCTGTGGTGTGCGGTCAGAAAGGTCGTATGTGGCAATGAAAAGATGAAAAAAAGTGTCAAATCATTAGTGAAGTAAAAGATGTATAGTGATGAGTGTTGAGAGGCGTCACATGATGACGTAGTGAAGATAGCAAGGTTATACACGTAGCAGCGTATAACTGCTAACAGATCATTCTCATCAGGAAGTAGGAGAGAGAGAAAAGTTCAATGCTTCTATTAGCTATTAGGATGATACGATGTGGGAGGGAGGGAAGGAGATAGGGAATTATCAGGGGAAAGCGCCAAGCCATTACGACTATATAGCACTGGGCAGGGGTCAGGATAAGGACTTGGGATGGGACGGAGGAAGGAATGGTGCCCAACCACTTGAACGGTCAGGGATTGAACGCCGACCTGCATAAAGCAAGACTGTCGCTCTACCGTCCACCCAAGTGGTTGGACATACGATGTAAGAGATAAAGTTTGAGTTCATGTCATAAGACAATTATTTGTAATCATTTCATCGCTAGATAAAACCCCGTAAGCGCTTATAATATTTGCATTATAAAAGTTAAGTATTCCTTATAATTAATACTGCGTATCATAATTTGTGAGGGTCTCTAATCCCAGGTTTTCTTTTCCCCGGGTAAGGGCGTTGCCATAAATGTCGACTCGACAGGTGACTCAAAGTCCACCACCAGCTCGACGCGCGAATCAGGTGCCGACTTAACATCCCTCGAGTCAGAATAATTCCTTTAAACGTTGCAAACACCGCCCGACGTCGCCAGCGTCAACAGCACAGGAGCGAGTAATTCACACTCAGGTGGAAGGCGCTAAAGCCACCGCTACAGAGAGTATTAAAACAGAGGCGGTTCGCAGGGGGTCCCAGCTCAAGAATCATTCCTCTGAATGTTGAAGGAGAGACGGCCTCCTCCCAGACAGACGAGGGCGGAGCTCACCCAGCATCCGCGCAGCCAGAAGAGTCAAGTTTCAAGCACATACGAAAGGGTAATTCCCACTGTTATTGACAGCGAACAGCCAGTTCCTCAACAACCTCTCACACAGCCTCTAGTCAGGGTCGGGTACTTCCAATTAAAAGACGTGGTAGATTCTTCCAGGACTCTACCTTTGAGAAGGTCTGGGATGATTTTGAGTCCGCCATTGATGAACTGATGTCCCGGCGCGGATCCCGAACGGGTCTGGAAGACGACAGGTTCCAGTCCTACAGGAACCTCCGTCAGTGCGTCCAGCAGGAAGATAACCAAGCTGCCACTGTCTCTAAAGAAAATGGAGAATATAAGGCAAGTATATGGAGTCTATCTTGAAGCTTTTCTTGATGACAACCCATGATCACTCAAGCTTCACACCATCGCCTGATCATAGGTTCACTATATCGATTGTGGCTTCAGTATATTGATCTTGGGATAACGTCTAACAGCCTAAAGCTTTTGGAGATAGGGCAGCTGCCAGTGTGTTGAGTCTAGACTGTGTTTATATTTTCATAGAATCTTATATTGTGTTTTGTTCTCACTCGTCGTGCTACTCGCCACATCTCCCTCTTTGTAGTCATCATCGTCTATAATGTTTACCCTTCATCATCCCTCTTTCCAATCTCACTTGTGGGTCCGTCCTTATCACCTTCTCTCACTAGTCATTAACTCATTATATTCTTTTCACTCCTTCATCACACTGCCTCCTGCTCCACTTTCTGCTGCATATCCTCTCACCCGCTCGTCAGTGTCGGTAACCAATCCCTTATCAACTGTTCAGATCGTTGTGGACGTGAAGGACTTCGTGGACGGTCACCTGGACGTGAAGGCGGAGGAAGGGGCGATCGTGGTCACCGGCAGGAAGGGTCCCTGTTCCTTCGAGCGACGGTTCTCCATCGCAGGACTCACTCACCCGACAAGGTCGCTGCCCTCTCTCTCCGCCGACGGAGTCCTCACTATTACGTCCCCAAAATAAAGGCCATATGTCATCTGACAATGTGGTGACAGGCTTACTTTTTCATTTTCATGAAATATAAACGTTTGTAACTACATCATGTAGCCTACCAAGTGACTGTCACAACTCGTCAGTACATTTTGTCATTTACTTAGGAAGAGATGATTAAACTTTTGTACTTCCTCAAATTTTGCTCTCTTTCTAAGTTGTATAATTCTAAGTTGTATAAGGTCTAAGTTGTATTAGTTCTAAGTTGTAGAAGTTATAAGTTGTATAAGTTCTAAGTCCAATCACTTGGGATGGACGGTAGAGCGACAGTCTCGCTTCATGCAGTCGGCGTTCAATCCCCGATCATCCAAGTGGTTAGGCACCATTCCTTCCCCCCCCCCCCCGTCCTATCCCTACTCCTTATCCTGATCCCTTCCAAGGACTATATAGTCGTAATGGCTTGGCGCTTTCCTCCTGACAGTTTCCCTTCCTTCTCCTCCTAAGTTAAACTGAGCTTTACCTGTGATGATGATAAGGTGTTAAGAGTCCAGCCTCCTATATGGCAATAAAGTCAATTATCAGAAACGTTGGCATTTTATAATTGTCCTTCTACCCAGCTCCACAGGTGCACAATACCGCGTTGGGCTTCTCAGCGTCATCAGGCGTCTCACGCCCCGTATACGGTTCCTGTATGTGATCACAAGTATTCAAAATAAAGTTACTGCTACTTGTAATATTTTGGTGGAACACGCTCAGTCCCACGAAATAAAAGTTTTTTTTTTTTACCACAGACTCACAAATGCGTGATGCAGCAACTTCTTTTACCATGTCGTAGCTCTTATCTTGCTGAAGTTTGTCTTCCTGATTGATGCAACACATTTATTTCAAAGTTAAGAATTCTTGAAAAGTTGGAGAACCTGACACTAAAATTAACACTTAAAATTACTGTACAATAAGCTTGGCAAGGTCAGTTTTGACTGCCAGCTGCTGAAACCTCACTGGTTGAAGGCTCTTGGCTTGCTTGTGAGGCCTCACTGGTTGAAGGCTCTTGGCTTGCTTGTGAGGCCTCACTGGTTGAAGGCTCTTGGCTTGCTTGTGAGGCCTCACTGGTTGAAGGCTCTTGGCTTGCTTGTGAGGCCTCACTGGTTGAAGGCTCTTGGCTTGCTTGTGAGGCCTCACTGGTTGAAGGCTCTTGGCTTGCTTGTGAGGCCTCACTGGTTGAAGGCTCTTGGCTTGCTTGTGAGGCCTCACTGGTTGAAGGCTCTTGGCTTGCTTGTGAGGCCTCACTGGTTGAGGGTCCTTGGCTTGCTTGTGAGGCCTCACTGGTTGAAGGGCCTTGGCTTGCTTGTGAGGCCTCACTGGTTGAAGGCTCTTGGCTTGCTTGTGAGGCCTCACTGGTTGAAGGCTCTTGGCTTGCTTGTGAGGCCTCACTGGTTGAGGGTCCTTGGCTTGCTTATGAGGCCTCACTGGTTGAGGGTCCTTGGCTTGCTTGTGAGGCATCACTGGCTGAAGGCATCACCTCCAGAACAACTGTTGCAGCTACCAGACATAGTCTTGGTAACTTTAATCACTTTTTGCCTTGAAAACAAAACAATTTATTTCAGAAAATATTTTGCTAATGGCGCAGCACTGTGGTATAATGCGAGGGTCGGGAGTACATGGCTGTTGCTTGACCAGACCTGGATGGGTCCACATGGGGCAGGCAGGCAAAAAAAATCCCCAAATTTTTAGGAGGAAACTACAATCTTCAGCCTGTGCATGTAGTTTTTAAGACATTTGTATTTGGTGTAATATTATGATAATATTCTCTTTAGTTCTTACTGTGATGAATTGTTCTAAAATAATTCTTGGTTATTGTATACAATATACAGTAGATAATAATACCTCCATATGCCCCATATATCTCCCAGGCAGTCCCTCTCGACTCTCCGACACCCCCTACACTGAAATCACCTGCCCCGAACACCACCGTATACCACGCACCTCGATCACAGCCACATTGGATTAATACAGACTTCTGTATCTGGAAATATCTCCGAGTTGTCAGGATATCTGCCTGCATATGGACAAGTTGGAAGAAAGTTATCCGAGACATGATTTAAACTCACTGCCTGTAGTTTGTATACTGGACAAACCTCATGTCATCTGGATTCTACGGACTTTCATCCGGATATGGACACAAAATTATCCGGATGCAATTTATGTCTGGATAACCCCGATATCCAGTTTAGCGGAATCCAAGAATCTAGCTCATACAGTATATTTGATTTAACTTGTTATGTTCATACAAAAATGCTATTTAAAAGAATACACAGTATACAGATTTTGTAGGTACGATGTTGTTGCAGATTGTGTAATATTTAAGAAGCAACTAATTAATTAATGAATAATTATATATATATTTATAACAGTAAGCCACGTGCTTTCCGAACCCCTTGGGACTGAGACTGAATGGATAACTGTTGTGTTTGGATAAGTGGTTTGTCATTCCCGATAAGCTTGGGGGAAAAAATTAAAATTTTGTTGCAGAAATTTGAATGTTTTGTCTGTACTCGTCAATATAAGAGGTTCTGATCCGCTTGTTAACGTGAAGATTTAGTTGATGGAGCATTGTTATTTAGATTTAAAATGCAGTGGTGGATGATGATAGTGTTATGT
>WNGS01005997.1:5029466-5049138 GCA_020271785.1 Procambarus virginalis
TTTTGTCTGGATAACCCCGATATCCAGTTTAGCGGAATCCAGATAATCTAGCTCATACAGTATATTTGATTTAACTTGTTATGTTCATACAAAAATGCTATTTAAAAGAATACACAGTATACAGATTTTGTAGGTACGATGTTGTTGCAGATTGTGTAATATTTAAGAAGCAACTAATTAATTAATGAATAATATATATCATATTTATATACAGTAAGCACCGTGCTTTCGAACCCCTTGGGACTGGGAATGAAGTGGATAACTGTTGTGTTTGGATAAGTGGTTATGTCATTCCCCGATAAGACTTGCGGGGAAAAAATTAAAATTTTGTTGCAGAAATTATCGATGTTTTGTCTGTACTCGTCAATATAAGATGGTTTTGATCCGCTTGTTAACAGTGAAGATTTCTAGTGGATGGAGCAGTTGTAATTTAGATTTAAAATGCCGAAGCTGGTGGATGATGATAAGTGTTATGTATGCGAAATGGAGATTAATGGGTCATGAGGTAACTCAACGCAGACGCCATTTCACTCATGTACTATAATGTTCCCTAATGCCATGGCAGATTTAAAGCTTCTGAGCCATCCATAGTATAGGAACACTGTTCAAATGGTGCTCTGTACACAGTCACCCTGGGCAAACCTAATTCCAATCTTTATTGCACTTTTTATTCACGACTGCCCCAGTGTACCAAATTTTTTATCGAACTACTGTAACTCAAATCAGATAGCAGGCATTTTCGGAACATAGGCGTTCGTAAAGCACGTCGGCTGACTAGATACAGTATAATATAATTTGCATGTGTAGCTTATACATGTACAATATTAAAACATGTATATTATATATGTATATTAGCACTGAAGAAGAACCACACAAAAAGCCAACCTTTACAGTAGACAATGTCTTAAATTGAGACAAGTAAAATGGTTACAGTAAAGGCTTTTTTCTTAGTTGGTCATAATCACATTTCTGCTCAGCAGCTATAGCCCTTGTAGTAAACATCCAGTAAGTTATTTTGAGGCGATGACTAATACAAATTTGACTCATCCAGTCTCTGCCTGCGCCCCTTTTCATGTACTGGATGAAGAACTTGCATTAGATGGAGGAAAGTGGATTCCAATTCCAATCACTCTTCCCTCCTTTATGACAGGAGGGGGTAACAACGATGCTAGGTGATCATAGCATGGGATTATGGGCTGTGGCACCACAGTGCTTGGCACCTGGTTATGAGGCTGTGGTGCACCCACAGTGCTTGGCACCTGGTTTATGGGGCTGTGTGCACCACAGTGCTTGGCACCTGATTCATGGGGCTGTGTGCACCACAGTGCTTGGCACCAGGTTCATGAGGCTGTGTACACCCCACTGTGCTTGACACCAGGTTCATGAGGCTGTGTGCACCACATTGCTTGGCACCTGATTTATGAGGCTGTGTGCACCACAGTGCTTGGCACCAGGTTCATGAAGAAATGTCACTGGTTAACAGTTAACAGTGTAAGTTTCCATGAGGGAACTTGACAATTTCTCTTGGAGTCACCAGCTCATTCTGGCTCTGGTTGCTATGTGGGCCTGCGGGCTTCAAAGACGAACAGTTTCGCAGATCGGGCAGTGACAAGAGAAGGCTGACCCCAGCCAGGTTTTGATAGAAAATACTCAAAATCAAAATCATGCATGGCCAAAACATTCATAAAGGTAATTCACCTAAGAATACATTCTTGAAAAGATAGGCAGCCCAAAGTCCTCAAAAGTTGCAAGGCATGGAAGATAAAGCTTCCTGGATAAATGAAATGTTCAGTATATGGCAAGCATTCAGTGACAACAGCTTTTCCTATATGATACCTGATACTACCTTTGAATTCTAAAAACAGAATTGTTAAGAATTTGGTGACTAGTGTCACTGGAAGATTTTATGTTATCTGCCTCATTAGGAATATGTGGACGTGCTACATGTACATGAATTAGCTAGAACATTCAGTTATTTCCTGCTTGTGTCTTGCTATAGCTGAGTTTTGAACAATGAAGGCAGCTTCAGATGTAGTATCCTGGCAACACTTGGCTTATGTGAGTTACATTCCATATTTAGGCTAGAAGTCATTTGTCTGGTTATGTAATTGGACTGCATGGCTTACGACTCACTAAGTGCCATCGTGTTAGTACTCAAGTGTTACCGAGAGAAAATAGGAATCTTATTATATAGAGCTGAGAAACAATTAGTAAATATTTTTAGCAAGTTTGTATAAGAAGTTTTCTAAATTAAATTTTCACCTGCAACAGAACACCTGGGTAGTGGCAGTCTACATTCAACCCAGCTTGAGGCTATCAACAATCATTCTGCTGAGAGTTTAATGGGAACCTCCACAAACCTCTCCACTGCACTGCCTAAGAGTTAGTACAAATACATCAATACTACATTTTTTATCATATGTTTAATAGTTAACCCAGCAAGAATTTTCCTAACATAATGTCTTTTTAAGTCATATAGACTATCATATATGAAAGAAGTTGGTATGAAATAGTATTAACTAACTTTTTGAAAAAGTGTTTGATTTTATCTAATATTAACAGGCACCCCACAAAGAGTGTTGGAATATAGGAATCCTACTTGGGTGCGGTCCCTGTGGTGGGTGTGGGTAATTGGACTGGTGTGGGTGGCTGAATTTATCCTAGGATGCCAACAGATGATTATTGCATCAGCTGTGTCCACTTGGTATTTCTCAAGGTTAGTGTAAAATATCTGTTTCGATATTCTCCAACTCAAAGCATTCTTTAGAAAGGTGTTGAATGCTTGAATCACAACTTCCAAATCAAGGGAAGAAAAGGTTTTAACGTACTGTACAATGCTGTAAAAGTTTGATTGTATTGTTTTTACTATGCATAGACAGATTATAGCAATGAATTACTGCTGCTAGTTGCCTAGTAATGCAAGACAGTCTTAAGTAACTATAAACACACATCTGCCATTTCATTTGAACTTCCATTCCACAGGTGTTTGTTTTGCTTAGGACTTCTCTCCCATATAATAGGATATTGCTTATAATGCACTACCATGGTGCTCACTTGAATACATTTAAAATGTTTGTTGTTATATTAGTCACGGAAGTTATTTAATATCTACATGTGTGCAAGATACGTTTTCAAATGGGTCGGTTATCAAATTATACTATTACTGCACTAATTCTACAATCTCAGACAGGAGGGTCGCGGAAAAGTACGGCACCCGGTGTGGTGGTCGTGGCGAACACTGCTGTTGTACCATTTAGGCACTGTTGCAAAAGGGTCATTGCTCATCACCATCTGCAAGCTGCCAAGACTCATCATACAATGGGTCACTAAAAAGTTAGTTAAATTGATAAAATATTCAACTTAAGACGTATAATTACATTTTTTATTGATGTTACTTTCTATAATCTTTGTTGATTATCTATCAACCTTATTTAATTGACAACCATATGATGTGAGGTAAGTGTTAAACATCAAGCTACATTAAAGACAGTGATTCAAGACTCACACAGTACAGTATATGTATTTAAATTGCCTTATATACTGTATTTAGTTTGCTCACCAAATTAAGTACTTAAAGTGTATTTAGTAAATTTTTCAGCAAGATGTTACTTATGCACCCATCATCAGTCTCATTTTTTTTTTTTAACCTTTGTCTTACTGCCTTAACAGGCTAAATATTACTAGGTAAGCAATTTATTACCTTCTCTAACTCTTAAGCATTACCTTATGTTGCTGCAAGACCTTGTTATAATCTTTACGTATTTCTCAGAATTCGGATACCTTCTAGGAACTCCTCTTTTATTTAGGTGGTAATTTTTAGAATATTTACCAAATATTTGATATGCCCTCAAGTATTAACTCTTCAACTAACATCTATAAACATTTGTACAGAAATTGTTACGTGCTGAATTGACTGTCGTAAAAGTGAAACAGTCATCATCTGCTTGCAACAGGAAATATATATTTGGGGGAAAGAAAGAGGATTGTTCTCTTGTGTAGATGCGATTGAGAAGAATAAAGGCTGTTTAATAAGTACATATATTGCCATTAAAAAGACAAGGACTGTCCTTGGCAAAAACATAGCTTATTGGTAGATTAAGACGACGACCACTGGAATGTCGTCGTCTCTTCATCTTCTGGTGTGTGGTTTAATCTGCCAACTTTAAATGTTTAAACCTTCATTTTAACTTAATTTACAAATATTGCCTGTTTTCCATAGGTGCAAAGACCCTGAACACAGCTGTGCACAATGTTGCCTTCGTGCATGTTGCTGCTGCTTATGGTGCTTTGAACACTTCCTCAAGTACATGAACCACAATGCTTATACTGTGACTGCCACCAGAGGCACTGCATTTTGTACCTCGGCCAAGATTGTGAGTAGTGTATTCTCTTATCAAGATTTACATTTATATACTTTTGTGAATATTTATGGTTAAAATAAAGTTTTAAGTGTAGTAATTTCATTTTCTTGAAACAGATATTCTTTCATCAGATGGTGATTGCTTACAGGTATCTTTCACAGTAGTTTTATTTGAAGTGTTGGCAGACAATACTGTGATCCCTCATATAAAGCGTCATCAGAAACTGCAAATTCATTTATAATCCTATAAATTAATTAATTTTTCACTAATCCTCTTTACTTTCAAAGTTCTAATAAGCAAGGCAAGCTCACAAGTATTAATGCAAGGAATGTTGGTGGCGGACAAGTTCTGTTGTTTTGCACGACGGATGTTCGTCAACCCTGGCTGATGGCGTGTCTCCACAGCATTATTTTTTTTCCATTCACTTGTTCCCTGCCCTTATTATTGTGTAGCAGACATTCAGTCTCAGTATATACATATATGAGCCTATGTATTTCCAGCAATTTATATAGCTTTCTATCAAATATTAAGAATGATTTTTATTCCACCTATAAAGAGGCCCCATCAGCTGGAGGGGACCAATACAGTATTAATCCTGTACAGAAGTGGGTGTGTGGGGAAAGGTTGGGGGTGAATGAATATACTGCAGGGATATGTACTTACTAGAGTAGGTACCCGGCATTGCTTGGATATCAGACACTGCATGTTCACTACGTACTATCTTCTTCACTTTAACCATCTTAACTACACACAGTCTTCCTCATTGTAACTATTTTAATTACACCCCTTCTTCGTCACTAACCATTTTCCCTATAAACAATCTTTGACACTGTAACCATCTAAACTACACATGACATCTTCATCACTGTAACCATTTGCATAACCCAGATTCTGCTAGGTGCCTCATCTACAACCATCATCATTGCTATCTTCCTCTTCTTCTCCACCTTCCCTTTCTTTTACCACCATTCCTACACTTCACCACTTTTCCTACCCTTCACCACCCTCCTTGCACATCACCATCTTCCCTATCCTTCATCAACTTTCCTACTTTTCATGACCTTCTATACCCTTTAAAATTTTCCCTCTCCTTCACCACATTCCCTACAATCTCCATAACACTTTGACGCTTTGGGCGAGCAAGCATTTCTCCTACCCTAGTGGTTTTGGACATTCCGATGGAGCTCGTGGTAATAGTGAAAAGTGTATACTCTTTTCAACTTTGTCACCTTAATTCTCATCCTAGGTTTTCCAATTTGATATCAATGTGTTCGCAATAGAATTCTCTACACGATTAAATGCATATAAAGTCCGAAAGCCCAGCTTACCACCCGCAGCAAACAGAGAAAGTGAGAGAAAGTTACCCAAGAGCGCTCAAGAGCGATAAAATGTGTACATTCTTTTCACTTTGGTCACCTCAATTTTTGTCCTAGGTCTTTCATTTTGGTATCAATGTGTTCGCAATAAAATTCCCAACAAAAGCGTATGCATATAATGTCAAAAACCATGGCGCACTCCTCCCGCCAACGTGATGAATGAAGGTGATGAGAGCAGGGTGGAGGGCCGGTACCGTCCATTAGAGAGCGTGGTAATACTGAAAAGTTTATACCCTTTTCAACTTTGTCATCTCAATTCTCATCCTAGGTTTTCCAATTTGATATCAATGTGTTTGCAATAGAATTCTCCACACGATTAAATGCAAATGAAGTCCGAAAGCCCGGCATACCACCCGCACAAAACAAGGAAATTGAGAGCAAGTTACCCAGGAGCGCTAAAGAGCAATGAAATGTGTACACTCTTTTCACTTTGGTCACCTCAATTCTCGTCTTTGGTCTTTCATTTTTATATCATTGTGTTCGCAATAGATTCTCTACAGGAGTATATGCATATATAAAGTCCAAAAGCACTGCGTCCCACCCACAGCAAACAGAGAAAGTGACAGTGCGTTACCCCAGTGAGCACTAATAAAGAGCAATAAAATGGGTTTGCTCTTTTCAACTTTGTTACCTCAATTCTGGTCCTAGGTCTTTCATTTTGGTATCAATGAATTCCCAATGAAATTCCCTACAGGTGTATGTGCATATAAAGCCCAAAAGAACGGCGAGGAAGTGAGAGCAAGTTACCCGGGAGCACTAAAGAGCAATAAAATGTGTAAACTCTCTTCACATTGGACATCTCAATTCTCATCCTCGGTCTTTCATCTTGGTATCATTGTGTTCGCAGTAGAATTCCCTACACGATTAAATGCATGTGAAGTCCAAAAGCCCGGCGTACCATCTGCAGCAAACAGAGAAAGTGACAGAGCATTACCCCTGTGAGCACTAATAAAGAGCAATAAAATGGGTTTGCTCTTTTCAACTTTGTTACCTCAATTTTGGTCCTAGGTCTTTCATTTTGGCATCAATGGATTCGCAATGAAATTCCCTTCAAGGGGTATATGCATATAATGTCCATCATCTGTGGCTATTAAAAGAAAAGTTTTGACTCCATCCTTAGTCATCGGTGGGCGAAAGTGATTTATCTTTCCTACTCTTCATTCTCTTTCTTCTCACTACCTTCCCTATCCTTCACCAGCTTCCATACCTTTCATCACCTCTTTGCTTTCTGTACCTTGCACCTCCCTCCCTCTCTCCCCCCCTCCCCTCCCTCCCTCTCTTCCCCCTTCTCACACCTATTATATTCTTTCTATACCCATTTTGTTCTCCACACCCATTATGTTCTTCCCCAACACCCACTGTGCGCTGGTTGTAAACACTTCCTGCCAGTATTAGATTACATGCTCATGAATTTCATTTGAATGCACAGAGAATCTGATACAGTGGGCGCTTGACAGCTGGGTGGACAGCACTTCGGATTCGTAGTCCTGAGGCTCCGGGTTCGATTTCCGGTGGAGGCGGAGATAAATGGGCAAAATGTTTCTTTCACACTGATGACCCTGTTACCTAGCAGTAAATAGGTACCTGGGAGTTAGACAGCTGCTACGGGCTGCTTCCCGGGGGGTGTGTAACAAAAAGGAGGCCTGGTCGAGAGCCAGGCTGCAGGGACACTAAGCCCCGAAATCATCTCAAGATAACCTCAAGATAGTGACACAGATAAAGAAAGGTTGGACTGAACCTGAACTGGAGCATTACTTTAGTAGTTCCTATGATACCAAGTAGAGCATGGAAAGTCTTTTGAATGAACTTTCTCTAATAACTCTGGGTTTGACAGCCTTTCTCCAGTGCCTCCCTGGCACCAATATGGCCTGGCAAGAATGTTTGACTAGATTCCTGCTGTGCCGGGTCGGAATGTCACTTCTCTAACTCGGGATTATGTCCAATGATTTATTCAGTGATCTTGCTTTATAGAGCATCCTGGCATTATGCTGAGAAAGTAGCTTTTTAATTTTTTTTATATATTTTTCAAAACCTGATTTTTTTAAAATGATTTCTTCAGGCATGGCGTGTAGTCCTCACCAACATGCTACAGGTGGCCACTGTCAACAGTGTTGGGGACTTGATGTTATTCCTGGCCAAAGTAGCTGTTACTGGGACAGTGTGTTGCATAGCTCTCCCAGTGCTCCATGCTGACCCCACTCTTCATCTCTACGCAGTACCGCTCATCGTCACAGCTGTGTTTGCATTCTTCATTACGCATTGTGTCTTTTCTGTCTATGAGGTACAAACTATACATTATTTTAATTACTTAATTGGTTTATTTAGAAAATGAAGGAAATA
This sequence comes from Procambarus virginalis, assembly GCA_020271785.1. Taxonomy (NCBI): domain Eukaryota; kingdom Metazoa; phylum Arthropoda; class Malacostraca; order Decapoda; family Cambaridae; genus Procambarus; species Procambarus virginalis. Next base: position 5,037,544 of record WNGS01005997.1, read on the forward strand.
GAAAAATTCCTCTATAGGTCTATACTTCCTTACGTGATATCCTTGTAATCAGTAATTTTACTGTGAATTAAAATTTAGTGTTAAGTAGAGTAGTTAAGTAAATTAAATGTTTTTGAGGTGAAAATCCATACAGAAACTATTATCCATGCCAAAGAGCCCAAGTGGTCACAAACTTTACAGGGCATAGACATATTTTTTTCCCAACCACTTAAATGAATTTACTATAGTATAGGCTCACTACTTGCAGCAGCTAACCTATCGATTCCTACCAAATTCTAAATACTTTCGTATTCCCGGTGTGCGTGCCCCAGCCTACCCCAAGGTGGGCCGAGTGTTTTGCGTGAGCACACAGCCACACTAAAATGTATATATTCATTTCTGTTTTATCACCTAAATTTTCATTATACATCGTTCATTTTGGTATCAAATTGTTTGCAATATAATTCCCTACAGGGGTATATGCATTTAAGGTCCAAAAGCCCGACGGGCCACCTGCACCAAACCCAAAAATCTGCTGAGCATAGCCCGTGAGCGTGCAACAGCACTAAAATGTGTATACCTTTTTCAGTTTTCTCAACTTAATTCTCATGCTACGTTGTTCATTTTGTTATCAACTTGTTCACAATAAAATTCCCTACAGGGGTTTATGCATATAAGGTTCAAAATACTGCCCTCCCCCTTCTCCGCAGCAAAGCCGAAAGTCTGACAAACATTACCCCATGAGCGAGCACCCATTGGCACACCTGCAACACTCGCACACATATGTTATCAAATTGAAAGAGAGTATACACATAAATTTTCACTTTGTCGTTCATTTTGGTATCAAATTGTTCGCAATAGAATTCTCTAAAGGGATATATGCATATAAGGTCAAAAAGCCTGGCAGGCCACCCGCAGCAAACCCGAAAATTGGCCGAGTGTTTCCTGTGAATGAGCACACATCTGCACACCAACATCTGCACACTAACACCTGCACTAAAATGTGTATACCGTTTCAGTTTTCTCACGACAACGTTCGTGTTACATCGTTCATTTTGGTATCAAATTATTCACAATAGAATTCGCTAAAGGTATATTATACATGCAAGTTAAAAAATCCAGGAGTGCAACTCACAGAAAATCTGAAAATCAGCCTAGCATTACCCGTGAGCATTATAAACAAAATGTGTATACTCTGTTCAGTTTTCTCACCTCAATTTTAATGTTACTTCATTCATTGTGGTATCATATTGTTCACAATCTAAAGGCGTGCATTTTAAAGCTAGTCCAATAAAGATCGGGTAAAAAATGGAATTTTAACAAATATTTTAATTTTGGATGCCACATGTCCCAGGTGGACGTATGGTCTCCAATAGACGAAACAAAACTCTGTGACTAATGTGACTTAGTAGTTTGGAGAGATCTAAGCGAGATACAAGGAGTTGTAAATATGGTTCCCTGAAGCCGTGTCATGCACGTGCAAGTGGTTGTATGTCGTATTTGCTAGGAAGTGTAGTAAATACAGAAGCTTCTATGACATGTTGTAGGAAATACAAGCTCACCAGCTGAGGTCCTCCTGCTCTAATCTCTTATCAAGGGATTCATCGGCATACATGCTCTGTGGCTATGATGTCAAAGGCCTAGCTCCTTGTGTTTAGTCAACATTCTAACCATCTACAATTTGAAGGCTGACAACCACTGGGGACTCATATAGAAAGAGGCATTTCATTATATTTAACACTTGTTTCTTAAAAAAAGAAAACAAGCTTGGGCTGCAGGTATGAAATAACACACTTTACAGTGTGTGCAGCATAGAGCAGTCAGGGTTTTAAGTGTTGCCCCATGCCATCAAATACTAAAAATGCTAAAAATTCATTATTTATATTCATACCAAAATGAATTAGATAACTAGTAAAACAGAAACAAATTAAAGCTTTTGTTATTATGTAAGCGACATATTTTTAAATTTTTTGCAAATAGAATAAAGTACATATTATGTGACTAATATTAGAGAATACATTGATATGCAATAGTTTCATTATAATATTGTGTAAATAGTATTAGTGTACAAACATTTTTGGATAAATGAGGGCATATTTCCTGTTCCCATAATATGATTCATTTTTGTTTTCTACCTGGAGGGTAGAACACTTTGAAACATTCTCCTCGGCTTTGAGGAGGGTNTTTGGTTGGGTTGTGTTAATTTGTGTTTGCTTGGTATGTTTAAAGTCTGTTGGTGATCATCTTGCATATGATGCAGTTTGTATCTGGAAAGGCAATGTCATAGCAGACATCTCGAAGATTTGTCAGGATGGACTTTATGAATAGTGCTGACAGCCCTCACAATTCATCCAACGGCTAGTGGTGAGGAACAAAAGATGGAGGACAAACACAGTAAAGTTTTTTTTTTTTCAAATTTTATTTATGATTCAATTGTACAGTATTTACACTAGGTGAAGCCTTTAAATTGAAAATGTTAACTGCAACCCTCAGTGCTCAATAGTTCCTCCTTTCTTCAATTCAACACTTTGGGTTATCTTTTTCCTGAACATGCCTGCATTACACACAGAAATCACAATAGTGTAATATATCAAATGAACAAATCCACAAGGGCCGTGATGAGGGTTCGAACCTACATCTGGGATAATCGCCAGACGATCCTGAGTGTATGGAAGAATTGTGTAAAACCCTGGTCTGTGCTTCGGAGAAGCTGCGGGAGCCACACGGAAACACACACGGAAAAATGTGGAAACAATATGTGAAACATACCGACACGATAAACATGCAGACACATGCTCAGGTTGACCCAGTCACTGGTTACCCCTTCCATTTGCTCTTCATGCCTGCAGAATCCAGCTGTTAGCTCTTGGACCTGTTGACCAAATGAGGTGAAGACTGAAATGATCCACCAGCCCTAAACTTCTGGTTCCCTCCATCCTCTTCTACTCCCCTTTCAGATACCCCTAGACAGCAAGATGGGGAAACAGCGATATGTGGTAACAATGCCCGAAACACTGCGCGTACTAGTGGCTTTACAAGAATGTAATTACTATGCTATATATCCTCACAATCCAATGTACGTTCTTGTATATATATAAACAAATAAATAAATAAATAAACATCATTTACTGGTTAAACTACCTGTGGAAAGATGACTCGCTCTCTCCCCCATTCCCAACGCACTGGTTTGTGTTGAGAGTTGAGAGACCAACCTATGTACAGTAATTGGTGCAACATTGTCTCATTCATTTCATTTCATGTCAACCTTGTCACATTCATTTCATTTCGTGTGTGTAGGATGGGTTATTTAATTTCAGCCACATTATTATGACATTCTCTACTATGGGTACTACTAAATAGACCAGTTCTGAAGTTCACACATGACAAACAGTGCTGTCATGTACATCATTACCTTTTACTACCTCCTTTTTGTTTTTTACCTCTTTTTGTCTTAAAAATCAGCAAATCAGACAAGCATTACAATGCCATTATTCAAGGTAAATAAATAAGTGTTTCTTATAATATCCAAATTTTTGCGACAGATAATATACTGTATGGTGATTTTTGATGGTGAAATGGGGGATACAAGAATGTATCCCCCATTTATAACATTGTACCTATGAGAAATCTGATACCGAGTTACAAACGGCCAACTTAAGAATTTCTTCTCGGAATGCATCTCGCTCGATTCCATTGTGAGTTTGACCCAGTCACATACATTAGTATTTTCTCATGGTAATTCAAATTTCAGTATGCACCGTATATATTTGAATATGCTTTTGATAAGTGCCATGTTCTTGCCATTTAATGTTCTCACTGTTATAGGTGTTGGCCAGGAGAAGATGGGCTGTTGTGGCGACAGTGGGGGACCCTCCAAGGAGGAGGAACGCCGACCTACAGATGTCCTGTGGCTCATCATTTTCTTCCTCTTTCTAGTACTTATGGTCAGTAGTTCGAATATAATATGGTTATTTAATGGTTAAAATTATGCTGTTCTTAGGCTCTTGTATATTGTTAGGAATCTCATGTACTATAACTCTGACATCTTTCTTCCTCTTGGGAGGTGTCAATCTGGTTGTGGTCACAGCAGAAGTTACTCCAGGAGGCTCTGCAAAAACAAATATTTCACTCTTTTTAAGCTCTAACTTGTTCCTTTACCCTTTGTGTGTTATCCACTTTTCCCTTCCAGGAAACTGCACTGGTTTATCTGCCTCTATGATGTGATCCACATACTTTACCCTAGTACACCCTAACACATAGAAATCACATTAATGTGATATATATCAGTGAGAAAGTCCACTAGGTCTATAGGATTTTCTCACTGATAGAAATCACATTAACATGATATATATGTGTTTCTGAAGTTGGGATGTAAGGTGTAAGACCACTTTGCCCTTCCACCCGAGTGCTTGTTGGTCATAAGTAAAAACTTGGAATGGCTCCAGACTTCCTGTGATTTCAGTAGAAATCCGGTTGTATGACTTATAAAGTCACTGGTGGCCTAGTCGTAGAGTACGCGACTGGCAATGCTGGGGTCGTAGGTTCGGGCTCATCTATAATCCTAATGGATTTTCTCCTAGTACATCCTTCTTGTTAAACAGTACATCAGGCATCCAACTAATATGGCCATATCACATTGAGCTTGACAGTGTGTGTGAAGAGAAGGTCATTCACAGTCTTTTGAAATTCCCCCCTCATTCCTAGCAATGAACCTGCATCACTTGCATACAGTCTTGTCAATAATACAATTTATCATCATCACAGCCAACTTTCCCTCCAGGTGTTCTTGCCTTTACCTTTCTTACTAACTAAACATGTGTATTCATCAAATAACCAGTGACATTACACCCACCTCTACATGTCATTTTTCTTCTATGATGATATCTGATTGCATCTTTATTCTGTATTCCATTTAAGTACAATATCTAGAATTTATCAATTAAAAATCATGTTTTTTCAATTACCCAGTGGAAGACTAATGCATATTGAAGTCGAAGAAATATTTTTTTTGTGTCTTCTATCAAGCTAATTTTCATGTTGATTTGGTGTTGTTTGCAAAGAATGATATGAAGCTGTACCCTGCATTTTTGTCTATATCATATGAGACATTTTATAATTATTTAAAATGAGGATGAGAAAAAGTAGTGGTGCAAGGACAGTACCTTTGGGTATGGGGCTTTTCACTGTGTTCGCACTTGATTTTGTTCGGTTGACTCTTACTCTTTGTATTCTATTTGACAGGATATTAAATATCCGTCACCCTGCTTTGCCTCATATCCCTGTGGACCTCATTTTATGGCCTATTATTCCAGGATCACATTTATAAAATACCTCTGCAAAATATCTTTGCAAAACAAACCAAAATGCAGATACTGTGTACATGACGTAGTATTGTGTCTGCATTTTGATTTGTTTCTAATATTTCCATGATATTGTCATAGTGGTTGAGTAATTGTGAAATGTAGGATCTTCCCACTCTAAAGTCATGTTGAACTTGTGACTGATAGTATGGGAAGGTTTGGAAGGGCTCTTGGATTTGTATGAAATTTTTATATCCTCTGGTTTAAATGGTTTCCAATGACTCACTAGCACCTAAACTAATCTTACAGTGGCTGCTTGTAAAGCTTTCTGTGGCACCAGTACCAGTATTCACCTAGTTGTGCTTGCAGGGGTTGAGCTCTGCTCTTTTGGCCTGCCTCTCAATTGTCAATCAATCAACTGTTACTAACTACAGTGGAACCTCGATTAACGAGTGGCTCTATTAACGAGTTTTTCCAGTAACGAGCAAGCCACTCGCAACAAATTTGTCTCTTGACGAGCTCGGCTCTATTAACGAGCGAAACCACATGGTGCTTCCTAGCGTCTCGCGGGTTCTCGCAAATTCTCGGACGCCTCCGACGCCAGTGTTGTTGTTTTATCTCACACGACAAGCATCCCTCTGGATTTATTTGCTCTTTTCTTTGGGTTTTTAGTGGTTTTGCGACTACAATTTGTAACACACGATGTCTCCAAAGAAGCTGCTTGCTAAAGATAGTGTTGTCAAGAGGAAGAAAGACACAGTTACTGTGGATTTGAAGAAGGAAATTATAGCGAAGCATGAGTGTGGTGTCTGTGTGACTGATCTCACAAGGGAGTATGGCAGGTCCTCATCAACAATTTACACCATTAGTAAGGGAATGAGGAGGTAAGGGAGGATGCTGCCTCTTCCACTGACATCACCCTGGTCAAGCAGTGACAACCCAGTGTGTGAACATGTTTAATGACAATTTGCTGTCTCGTTTTAGGGACATCCTAAAACAAAGACAAAAGCAATTGTCAATATAAATGTTCTTTCCAAAAGTAGAGAAAAGAAGAGCCAGTGATAGTGAACCACAACCTGGTCCCAGTGGGGTGAAAATCCCAAGAAGAGAGAGCCCGCCTGACTCAGAGGTGGATTCTCCTTCCACACCATAACCCCTCTCCTCCATCCCACCTCCCCATCGTCTCCCTCAAGCCAGCAACGACTCTTCATAAGGTAAAGTAAACATTAAAACAGTGCAACAAAACATTTATAATTACATGTGCAGTATTATATTTACATTAAAAAATGTCATACAAGTATGGATGTTTTTGGGAGTGGAACGGATTAAATTTATTTCCTTTATTTTAAATGGGGAAATTTGTTTCCAAAGACGAGTTTTCCAGGTAACGAGCTCAATGCCAGAACGGATTAAACTCGTTAATAGAGGTTCCACTGTACTATTTTTTTTCCTACACACACACACACACACACACACGCACACACGCACACATAGGTCATAGATTTAAACTAGCTAAACACAGATGCTGAAGAAATATAAGAAAATTCACTTTCGCAAATATAGTGGTAGACGGTTGGAACAAGTTAGGTGAGAAGGTGGTGGAGGCCAAGACCGTCAGTAGTTTCAAAGCGTTATATGACAAAGAGTGCTGGGAAGACGGGACACCATGAGCATAGCTCTCATCCTGCAACTACACTTAGGTAATTACACACACATGCTCTTATATGATAACGAGTACTGGGGAGATGTGACACCACGAGCATAGCTCTCATCTTTTAACTACACTTAGGTATTTACTTAGGTAATTACCCCCCCCCCCAGGAAACAGCTCATAACAGCTGTCTAACTCCCAGGTACCTATTTACTGCTAGGTAACAGGGGGCATCAGGGTAAAAGAAACTCTGCCCATTTTGTTTCTCTCCGGCCCCGGGAATCGAAACCCGGTCCACAGGACTACGTATCTAGCGTGCTGTCCATTCAGCTAGCGCCGCCTCGGTGGCTGAATGGACCGCCGGCCCGGATAGCATAGGATAGTATGCTATCCTGGCTGTTTGTGATCCTGTTTTGTAGGCAGGATGGATCTTATCTTACAATGCAGCAGAATAATCCTGCACAGAAAGATGCTCTTCTTATTAACTTGACGCTTTTGTTTTTGTAATTAGAAAATCAAACCTACAAGAGATATATATATATTGTATAGGGACTTATTAGCAGCATGTCTTGTCATATTGTTCTTGTCTTAACAAGTAACATTAGTATATATATCTGAGGACAGGCTGTAAAGGAAAGCCTGTCCTCAGTCAGATGGCAATGTAGAAAGAGGTTTTCAAACCAATCACTTGATAAATAACAGGTGCACATGCAGTTTTGGGGTCTTGTATTTACAATTATTAGAGAATCTGTTAAAAAGGGTTGTTCCTTTCCAAACCAATGTTGAAGTGATAATAAACAGGTGCTTAACATTAGAGGAGTGATAAACACAGCTTTCACTGATGGCTCGTGTATAATGCAGAACACTTGGCATAATGTTGAATGTTACTATGTTAAAGATGTGACCCATGTGGAGAGGACAAGAAGTATTTATTGTTCATGATGCTCATCACTTTCTGAACACTGTCCCATTGATTTTCAGTTTTTAACCACAAGTCATAAAACTTCTTTCTATTGTGGTACAGTATTTGGCAATTTGTAATTTAGCAGTCTTATCGTTCTTTCTTAAATCTCTTAAATTGATTTGAAGTATTGTAGGCCTCTTATTTTTAAACCCCCATCAGTTAAACTTAAAATTGTTTTTTTTATCTTCTTTTTCCAGATATTTGTTGCCGCCTTTGCCCTTGTTTTTGGGAATCCTCTTCGATTAGTGAACGGATATGACAGTTTTGGGAACGTGTGCGGAAGTAACAACGCAGACATAAAAGATCACAATGACAGCTTGCTAATATTCTCCGGCTACGATGTCACTGACTACAAGTAATTAAATGGCCGATTCATTTTTTGCATTATTTTTATTTTTTTTTCTTAGTATTAGGATGAGAGTTTATAAAGCTTTCAGCTGTTAAAGATATAGGTGTAGTATTTTTTTGCTACTGAGTAATTCTGGAGGTAAATAATATGCATGTCAGATTAATTGAAGGTTAAAGAACACGACTCCATACATTTCTTTCATTTGTCCCATCCCAAATCCTTATCCTGATCCTAAGTGTTATATAATCGTAATGGATTCTTGCTCTCTCCTCATAGTTCCTTTTCCTTCTTTTAGTCACCTACTAACGAGTATGAAAATCTGTAATGGAATCCTGTAATACACAATATTTGTATACACTTATTCTAGAGGCTGGTTATCAATAAATCTAAAGAATTTTCTGCATTTTCACGAAATTCTGCTCAAATGTCATAGGTGATGATAATAAAGTTAGGTTTCAGTTGAAACTATATTTTGCTGTTTTTCTCCAGGTATGTTATGTTTTTTGATGTAAGGGATTTAAGTGTATCCCTGAAAGTATGTGTCAAACAGTGCCCTGATAGGACACTCCATACACTCCAAGATATTCATGACTTCTACAACCGTACTGGCTCAAAACTTTGCAGGTATTCCATCTTGTTTTACATACATGACTTACATTAGGTTAATATATGTATTTTATATGGTTCATTTAACTATAGATACTATAAGAGTTTCAAAATATTCAGTTTCCAGGGGTTTTATAAATATGGAAAGTTACTAATATATTTATGAAGATCACAGCATAAGGAAGATAATAGTTTGTGGTCAAGTTATATTCACTGTTGTCTCAAGTTGTATTTTATGTCATTTTTTGTCAATTTCTGGGAGGGTCCCCCCCTAGGAATCTCTCTGAACTACCCACTTAAAATACTTCAAACTTTAGGTACCACATGAGTTTCTTAATGAGTCATGAGTGCCTGCTAGACTAGAATCTGGCCCCTCAGTAGAGACATAGGGAAGTCTAGGAATACAAGAACACCACAATACCAATGGAAAGCTGCCAGACGTGTAAAGTGCACCAAAACAATTAGTTGGACAACATTTGCTACCCTGATTTGAGCTATGTACACACACACACTTGCTGTCTAGACCTAGCTGCTAGTTAGCTCCACTCCTTCACCATGTAAAGAAGATGGGTGACCTGGTTAGGAGGTCTGGTCGACGACCGGGCCCGGGACGCTAAGCCCCGGAAGCACCTCAAGTAACCTCAAGGTAACCTGTATTTATATGCACCATAAGGGGAAGAAATTACATGAAACAGTAACAGAGAAGACCTGGGAGTAGAGGATGGACAATTGCTTTACTTTGACTTTATATATCAACCCTAGTAAAGAATCAGTCACTATACAGGAGATTGAGACCACAATGGCTGCTACTAGTAACATTTTAAAGCATATAATTTAGTAACAAAATACATCACCTCACATCCAAACTCACCGAGGTTTCCGAGTAGCAATTGGCTAGAAAAGGGGGGGATATAGTGGCAGTCAAGTCACCCCCCTCTTCCTCCCCCATGGCCAAGACAAGCCTGTAGAATCTGGCCTTCAGAGGCGAATCCTGATGTAGAGCAAGGATCCTCTATATCCCAAAGTGCAGTAGAACTGCCCAGGGTATACAAGGGGAACCATGAGCCGAGCTCTGCCTTTCAGAGATAGCCCTCGGCTATCTTACTGTCACACCGGACATGGCAGATCGTTTGTAGGAAACAGAGTTATTCCAGTCAACATATCCAAACCATCTTTGTATGCTCTCCTCTTTCTTGCAGTTTATTAACTTTTTTGTTTTTTTTTACTGCACATATCTCATCATGACGTTTTCATTCCTAAAATATGGATATGTTTGATTTAACAATAGTTGTGCTGATTGTGTATTAACTTTGTAATAATTGTAAATGTTACTTTGTGTATTAACTTTGTAATAATTGTAAATGTTACTTTTTTCAGCTTCGTATCTAAACCTTCTCTCTCGTATATGGGTAGCTAGTTACTGCTACTTTCTTCTGGAATTTTAATATGATTTACTGTATTATAACCAAATAATGTATGTACAGTATGTTTCCTATATCTTTTAATTTTTATATAATTTATATTAAGCCATTATTAAAGTTATAATTTTCCTTTCTCCATGCAAATCAGCATTATATGACGAAGTGTAAGTATACTAAAGTATTATCATCCATGATTATTTATGAAGTGATATAAATTATAGAGCCTGCATATAAGCCTATAATAATTAAGTGCTTATGAAAACCATGAAAATTTGTTTAGTAGATTAATTTTTGTATGCAATAAAATTATTCTTCAATACTGTAACAGCAAAGATAACTGGAAAATACCATTAGTGAGAAAACTTTGAAAGTGGTTTAGTAGGAAGACAGTGTGTAACATCTCATAAGATGTTTAAATACTGTATGTTTACAGCAGTCTATGTAATTCGTATAAGCTTCTTTATTTATTTTCTAGAGGGATTTCCCCTGGTGGCTTCCTGAAGCTCTTTTGTTAAGATTACTCCATGCTGAAAGGTCACATCAGTTGTGAAGTTCTGTTTGGCCTACTGGGGACCAGAGTCAGAACCTGCCACCCTACAGAGGCAACAGGGAGTGGGTGACAATTCACCACCCCACTGAAAAAAGCCTCCAGAAAGTCAGCAAATCTTTACAGACAACTGGAGCATTCAGGGAAAATGAAACTGCAAAACGGGTCCCGGGCCAAAGAACCACACAATCCCCTGTGGTTCTCTGGTATGGTCTGTTATGGATCAGCCTGTCAAGCCTGCCATTGCTAAATGGATCAGTCCGTCAAGCCTGCTATTGCTACATGGATCAGCCCATCGAGCCTCCCATCGGGAGTGCGAGTTCAATGGCTGCACACTGTCTCTGCTACCTGATGATCACTCTTTTTGCCTCTGCCATGCTTTGGGGTCGGGTCCTCCCCCAGGTTCGATTCAGAGTTCCCTTGGGTTCCTCAGCTCCTCCTTTCTGGAGGTTTTCTGCTTCTTGTGTCCAGCCTAAGGAGGTTTGGGGAGGCTCTTGCAGCTTACCTCATAGAAGACCTGGAGTATGTCTCTGTGCTGGATCCGTCCTCATTCGAGTACAGATCTTGAGGTACTGGGCGAGTTATGAGGTTTCAAGGTCTTCCTGGCTGGTAGACTGCCCTCTTTTTTCTCAGGGAGTGTGGCATGGGTTTTGTCAGACCCGCACGCTTGAATGGGGGGAAAGGATACTGCCATTCTGCAGGTTTCCCTGGGGGAGGGGGGGGGGGGCAATTTTGAGCACCTCAGTGCATGCCTTTTAGTAAAGGCCTCGCATTGGTT
>WNGS01005997.1:5049163-5063596 GCA_020271785.1 Procambarus virginalis
TGTAATCCCAACATTAACACCAAAAGCTTATGTGAACAGGATAATATCAGCAGCATATGGGAAGTTAGCAAACATAAGAACATCATTTAAGAGTCTAAACAAGGACGCTTTCAAGTCTTCATACACATTGCATATATTAGGCCATTTCTTGAATATGCAGTAACCAGCATGGAACCCACACCTTGTGAAGCATTAACAAAAACTTGAGAAAGTTCAGGCCCGAGGAAACAAGGGATGTTGGTCTTCAGCAGCTGCACGTGCAGGTTTCCGCTCTTTCGGCTACTTTGGCTGCTGAGAACTTTCACGCCCGCGGGCATTTGGCCTCAGTCTTGCGCTTCCTTTTCCTTCTCAAGTTGTCCTCGGACTGGCTTAGGGAGGACGTGGAGGCATTGAGTGCCGGGCCTTTGTCTCGGGTGCTGGCCTCGTCAGCCAGGGTATCAGCTACTCTACTGAAGCTGTTTTGATCCTCGGGAGGTGGTGTCTCTGTTTTTTGCCTCTTGCCTCGCGTATCGTCAGGCTGTCTTTGCTCTCTTTGGTCCGTTGTTGTTTGCTGAGAGTGCTGTGACTCGGTTTCTGCAGGCGGCCTCGTCTAGTTGCCGTCCTCTGTTGGATTTGTTGGTCATTTGGGGTGGCTGTTCTCAGGCCTCTCAGAAGGGTCGTGCCAGGACTTGGGGTTCTTCTAGTCGAAGTGGGCCGTTGGTGCCAATTTCTGAGCCAGTGCTTCCTTCTGTACTGGCGTCGTCTGGTCAGCGCAATGCTCTCTCTGCTCGTAGACTGGCCTGTAGTACGGGGCATTGGCCCTTTCACCGTTCACCCCGTTGACGGGGCGCTGGTGGGGAGGCCCGCTCTGTTTGCCCACGCTTGGTCCCACGATTTGTGGGCGTTTCGAGTCGAGTCCTCTGGCCTGTGGTAGCGTTGGGCAGCTCCTCCTCCTATGGAGAGGGGGGGGTGTTCTGGGCTAGTGAGGCAGCCTTCTTTCCTTTCGCTCCGTTGGGTCATCCTGGAGTGGGTGTGCTTGGGCATGGTCGAACCGACTTAGTCCCTCAGGTGGGTTTCCTGCCTGTTTCTAGTACCGAAACGGGACTGTGTGGAACTTTGTTTCATTCTGGACTTGTCCCGCCTGAACTGTTGGATTCCTTGCCTATCCTTTCAGAGACCACTTTGTACCAATTTGGCCAGGTTTTTTGGATAGTGCCTCTGGACCTCCAGGATGCGTATTGCCACGTACTGATTCATCTGGGGTTCAGGGACTGGCTAGGTTTCATCGTGGGGCGGCATGCTTACCGCTTTTGTTGCGCTCCGTTTAACTTGAATCTGGCACCTCGCATTTTCACGCTTCTTATCCGGGTCGTGGTGGCCCGTCTGTGTCTGCTAGGGGTTCAGGTTGTGGCCTACCTCGATGACTGGCTGGTGTGGGCTCCCATGCGGTCTACTTGCCTGCTCGCCAGAGGTTTGATTCTTTCCCAGCTCACCGGGTTCAGGTTCCTGGTGAACTGGAGGAAGTCCCATCTGGTTCTGTCCCAGGTTTGATCCTGGCTGGGCCTCATGTGGGACTTTTGGACCGCTTCCGTCTCTCCCTCGTGCAGCATTGCTGCGGCTGCAGTTCCGCCTTCAACTGTTTCTGGAGGGGCCTTGGGTTACTTGTTGGTGGCTCGAGCAATTGTGCGCTTTGAGCGACTCGTCTGCTAGATTCTCGGGGTTTAGCTCTCTGGATACTTCCTGAATGTGAATGGTACAATGTCCTGGCGGACGGCTTGTTACAGTTCATTCCCTTGTCCACAGAATGGATAGTCGATGCCTACTCCTTCAGTTGGCTCTGCCGGACGTACAGGACCAAGGAGGTGGACCTTTTCGTGTTGGTGTGGTCCCGGCATCTCCCGATATATGTGGTGCCCTTCCTTGACTGCGGAGTCGTTGCAGTGGATGCATTTCGGCAGGACAGGTCGCGGTGGGTTTACCTGTACCTCTTCACCCCCGGTCCAGCAGTTCCTTCGGTGGCCAGTCCAGCCTTGATTTCAAGCGTTGCTTGCTCAGTGTCTGAACCCAGGGCATTTTCCACGGCTCCGCCTCTTCCAGCAGATCGAGGCCAGTCCGGTACAGTGGTACCTCGGATTACGAGCCTTCCTGTTTACGAGTTTTTTGGTTACTAGCAGGATTTGCTTGGAAAATTTACGTCGGAATACCAGCGTTGCCTCGGAATACGAGGGTGTTGATATGCGTACAGGCCGACCTAGCGTGTGGTGGCACGGCAATCCCCTCTCAGTTTACCAGAGCCTTGCATCCAGTAACTATCCCACCTGAATTCTTCACAAGGATTTACAGTTTTTTGTCGGATTTGTGGCCATTTGAACATAAAAGTTGTTATTATATATCTCGCCATGGTCCCAAGAAAGCCAGTGGTAAGGTTCAACCTAAGAAAATAGTTGTGAGTAGAGGCAGTAGAGGATGTCCCTTCCTCATTAAGAAAATGTGTGAAGTATGGGAAGAACTGCAATGTTTTGTTGAAAAAACTCACCCAGATAAAGCTGTAGCAGGCCGTTGCATTGACCTTTTAAATGACAATGTGATGTCTTACTACAGACAAGTGTTGCAAAGACGGGAAAAACAATCTTCAATGGATCGTTTCATTGCTCAAAAATCGAGCAATGAGCCACAATCAGGGCCTAGTGGTAGGCAGGCAAAACGTGCCAGAGAGTGTACTCCAGAAAAATCTTTACTGCCTGATGTTATAATGGAAGGGGACTCCCCCTTCCAAACAGTAGCACCTCTCCTCCTCCCCCCTCCTCACCATCTTCCATATGCCAACAGGATTCATTAGCAAGGGTAAGTAAAACTTTGAACATACTTTTGTAGTGTAGATTTGGATGAATTAGGTATAAAATTTAGTTTGAAGTGAAGTTTTTGGGTAGTCAGGAACAGATTAATTCATTTCCATTATTTGTTATGGGGAAATTAGCTTCGGTTTACGAGTTTTCGGATTACGAGCTGTCTCCAGGAATGGATTAAACTCTTAAACCAAGGTACCCCTGTATGTGGCTGGTTCGTTCTTTGCGTCTGGTCTTTTTGACACAGGTGTATCATCACTTTATGGTGATCAGGTGGCCTTGTTGATAGTGTCCCACCTGTGGTCCTTGTCTCAGCTACAGTATGACATGTCTTGGCAGTCTTTTCGTCATTTCGTTTCTCTTTGTAGGTTGACTTCTATTCGGTTCGGGTTGCCTTGACGTTCCTTTCTTGGCTCTTTTTGGACAGTCATCTTGTGCCGAATATTGTCGCCTCGTATTGTGCGGTACTAGCAGAGCTGCTCCAGCTTGAGTTTGAGGTGGATGTCACTTTTGCCTTGTTCCATAAGCTCTCTCATGCTTTGTTTCACCTCTGGCCTGCTTATGCGCCGCCTGAGCCATCCTGGTCCTTGGGCACGGTGCTCTCTTTTCTCTCTCCTCAGTTTGTGGTGGCCCCTTTGGTTCGAGAATACTTTGAGAAGGCTCTGTTTCTGCTGGCATTGGCTTCTGGGGGTCAGGTCGGTGAGCTTCATGCTCTCCTCTGGCGCAGAGGTTTCTGCTTTTTTGGTCCTAGTGGGCATTTTATTCGGTTGCAGCCGTCTCCTACTTTTCGGATGAAGAACGAGACAGCGGGCTTCTGGAGGGATCCTTGGGTTATTGATGCATGGTTGGTCTGGCCGAGGGTGCATCATGTGTTGTTCGGTTGAGGCTTTGTGCCATTACCCGTGCACCTCGGCTTCTGTGGCTGTGGACATGCTTTGGATTGATCCGATTTCCCTCATTCCCTGTTCCAAGGCTCGGGTCTCTTAGGTCTTCCGCAGGGTTATTAAGTCTAGCCAGCCTGTGGTCTACTTTCGTGCCCATGCCGTTCGTAAGTACTGTATGCTACTTTGACTGCCGTGTTTGGCAACATGTCCCGGGTTGACATTCATGCACGGGGGTTTTGGAGATCAAACAGGGTCCTGGCCACCTGCTATTTGGTAAATGTCCCTGGTCCCAGTTGTTCGGGTGGGGCTTTGGGTCGCAGGTTGCAGCTAGTTGTCTCGTCTTTGAGTTGATCCACGTGGTGCGGCCGCCTTCCCGGTAAGTCCCTCTTTTACTTATCTTTGGTTATGTAGTTCCAGGGAGCCAAAGGGGCTTCTCACAGAAAACTAGTGTTGAATGTACTGTAATGAAACGCTATTTTCTGGGTGAGCCTCGGAGGCTCTCTGGCACCCTCCCTCCTTCCGGTTGGCGGTTTCGTTTTTATGCTCGGCCTCTGAACTGAGGAGCTAGGCATCCAGCATGGGGGTCGTAGGGTCCCCCCTCTCCAGCTGCGCGGACTAGTGGCACGGCGGCGGTGGTTAACGTTTGCTTGTTTGCTTATTTTACTTGTTTCTTTTGGGGAGTTGTGTTTCTTTGTTCAGTCTTGAGTTTTTTGCAGTTTCCTTTCCTACTATCTGTGGATTTGTTTTGAGATGCCTACCTTTCTGGGTGCCTAACCCTGGTCGATGGCAGACAGGGAATTCCCCCAAATCGAAGGGGGGTTTCCATAGGCCATTGCCCCCTGCACCTCTCTGAGGGGGGGCCAGGTTCTGCCTCATAGTCCCCAGTAGGCAGAACGCCATTGACTGAAGCCCCAGACTAATATATTGCATATCAGTCCTATAGCTCCAGGGAGCCTCTGGAGCTCGCCCAGACAGTGGCATTTCATTAAGTTCAATGCTGGTCTTTTAACACTGTCTTTTAGTTAGCTCTCTCTCTCTCTCTCTCTCTCTCTCTCTCTCTGGCAGTTTGGTTGAGGTGCTTCAGGCTTTTCTCCAGAGGCAGGGGTTCTGTTCCTTTGGCTCTGGTGGGTAGTTTGATCATCTGCAGCCTTCTCTTTGTTTTGTGGGGAGGATTGAGTTGGCAGGTTTCCAGAGGGGTCTTATTGGTGATTGATGCTTGATTGTTTAAGCTGGGGTGTGCATCAATTGTTGTGTCTGGTGGTGACTTTTTGCAGCTACTTATGAGAGAATGGTTCTGTCTTGGTGGACGCCATGTTAATTGAACCCGTTTTCCTTGATTCCCTGTTTTAAGGTTCACATTTCTCAGGTTGTCTGCAGTGTCATTAAGTCTAGGCAGCTTGCAGTCTACCCTAGGGCCACAACGTTTGCAAATACACAGCTTTGGCCACTGTCTTCTCTAACAGGGAGCCGGTTGGCCGAGCGGACAGCACACTGGACTTGTGATCCTGTGGTCCCGGGCTCGATCCCGGGCCTGGCGAGAAACAATGGGCAGAGTTTCTTTCACCGTATGCCCCTATTACCTAGCAGTAAAATAGGTACCTGGGTGTTAGTCAGCTGTCACGGGCTGCTTCCTGGGGGTGGAGGCCTGGTCGAGGACCGGGCCGCGGGGACACTAAAGCCCCGAAATTATCTCAAGATAACCTCAAGATAACATGTCCTGGGGAGATATTTGGGCTCGAGGGGGGGGGGGGGAGGAAGGAATGGTGTACTAGCAGGGTTTTTTGCGGCCTGTATTTAGTCAATGGTCCTGGTCCCAGTTGGTTATGAATGGCTTGGGCTGTCCCCCCAGCTAGGTTCTCTCTCTGTCCTAGTGCTTGCTGCCTCTTCTTCCTGGTGAGTCCCATTTTTGTTCTCTATGGTTAGTTGGCTTCAAGGGCTCCCTGAACCAGTGAACCAGAGGGCTCCCTATAGAAACCAGCATTGAATGTAATGAAATGCCTCTCTGGTTAAGTCACAGGGGGATCCCCAATTCAGACTCTCCCTCCAGGTTCATTGGTTCATCATTGGGCTGTTCACAGCTGCAGAACTGACCATCGGAGCCAGCTGAAGGCTAAAGCGCCAAACTGCCTGGGCCCATTGGTATTTGGTTTCGTTGTATTTGGTTCTAACAAGTTTTGAACTAGTTTGAGTGAATTGCTTGTTCTGTGTGAATTATTTGCAGAGTTGTTTGACAGTTTTGAGGCTTTGTTTTCCTTGAACCATGCAGTTGTCTGTAAAACTTCTTTGAGTTTCTGGAGGTATTTATTGTGGGTTGGCAGATTGTCACTTGCTCCCTGCACTGCACCTCTGTGATTAACCCTTTAGTTGCGCAAGACATCATATGATGCGTTGAGTGACTTGCAGCAAATTGCGCTTGGCATCATATGATGTTTTGGAGTACCGCGCAAGATTTAAACGGCCCGCGGATACACAGGGTTCACCATACCTTCATCAGGGCTCTTGTCAACAAACCCCATTTAAAAAAAAATCGTGGGCCAAATTCCCGGGTGTGAGGGGCCTCAGTATTGAGTGAGCAACCAAGCCTGACACACGAAGCATGAGCTCACAGCACTGCTGTTCAGCATGTGACCACAGCATCACCTAAAAATGCCATAATATACATGTTCTTGCTATTATTTAGCAATGATATTATTACAGAAGCCCCCTGACTGTGATAAAACTGACCAGGGTTCTGATAATAGCAGGATTGTGGTGATATTTAGCGCTGTGCTCCATGGAGGGAGGAGTAATGCTGTGTGAGGGAGGGTGGTGGCATTGTCTTCTGACTGTGTGTGGCCATCTTTTATTGGCTGCACTCACCATACCAGCTTAGTGGTTCGCTATGGTGAACACAAATGTAGATACTTATATATAACGTGTGTATAGAGGGTATAAACAGCAATAGGAATAGGTTGGGAGCCGCCATTTTGGTAATTACCTAAGTGTAGTTACAGGATGAGAGCTACGCTTGTGGTGTCCCGTCTTCCCAGCACTCTTTGTCATATAACGCTTTGAAACTACTGACGGTCTTGGCCTCCATCACCTTCTCCCCTAACTTGTTCCAACCGTCTACCACTCTGTTTGCGAGAGTGAATTTTCTTATATTTCTTCGGCATCTGTGTTTAGCTAGTTTATATCTATGACCTCTTGTTCTTAAAGTTCCAGGTCTCAGGAAATCTTCCCTATCGATTTTATCAATTCCTGTTACTATTTTGTATGTAGTGATCATATCACCTCTTTTTCTTCTGTCTTCTAGTTTTGGCATATTTAATGCCTCTAACCTCTCCTCGTAGCTCTTGCCCTTCAGTTCTGGGAGCCACTTAGTAGCATGTCTTTGCACCTTTTCCAGTTTGTTGATGTGCTTCTTAAGATATGGGCACCACACAACCGCTGCATATTCTAGCTTTGGCTTAACAAAAGTCGTGAACAATTTCTTTAGTATATCGCCATCCATGTATTTAAACGCAATTCTGAAGTTGGAAAGCGTGGCATAGGCTCCTCGCACAATATTCTTTATGTTCGGAAGAGCATAATCATGTTTATCTTATCATGTTTGTTTACTGGTGACCACTATGGTCTTTGGGCACCATACCAGTTTACTTGTACAAGTATGGTGAATAAAACAGGTAGATATATATAATGTGTGTATATAGCGTAATAACACCACAAACAGTATTGTTGGAGGAGAAATATTAGTGCTTTTGGCCTTGAGGGCAGCCGCCACCAGCTGACTGTGTGAGTAGCTACGTCTTTGTGCCTTTACTCACCATACAAGCTTAGATGTACAGTTATGGTGAACAAAACATGTAAATACTTATATATAACGTCTGTATATAAAAGCAAAAACAGTATGGTGGGAGGAGAATGGTGGCAAGCCAGGTGAGGTGAGGGAGGGAGTGGCAGCCAATGACGGGCTGCCACTCCCATGTGGCAGCCCTCCACATGGGAGTGGCAGCATGTGTGGGTGACACATGCTAAATAGCCAGGCGCCATTTAAGGGTTAAGGCCAGGTTCTGGCTCTGATCCTCTGGTTGGTCAAACAGAACTCCGACATGAAATTTTAGTATGGAGAATCTCAGCAAGATAGCTTCAGGAAGTGACCAGGACTCCTACAGAAAAAGGCAATGCTTTTTTTTTTATTTAGTTGAAAGGTTCTCCATGACTGATTAATTTTGATCTTCATAGCTAGCATTTTCTCTTCTATGTTTTTCTGAATTATAAATTATAAATGAATATATGTTTGTTTAAATCACTGTAATGTCTTCCAAACATCTGTCAAATGGTTTGTTATGGTATAATCCATATTTTTAAACCTTTACTGATTTATGCAAAGTTTTCTCTGGGATTTGTTAGTAATTACACCAGGCCTCAAATTTTATGCGAGGCCTCTTCAAACATAAAACTAATCCATATAGAATAAGACTAAGAACTGTGAGAAAATGTTGTTGCCATTTTCTACAGAGAAGTTATGCTGCTTATCTCATATATAAGGGACATTCCCAGAAGTGCTTGTGTGGTCATAATTCCCTCTATTATCATACCAAGAAATCATTAATAGAACCTAATACAAGAAATAGGGAGTTATTATTAGTAAACCTTGTTATGTTGGTAATGCTTTAAAAAATAGACGAATGAGATATAAAAATCCAGCATTGAATATACAGTATTATAGTGTATATATATATTCAATGTGCCTTTAAAAGTAAATTTGATTAAGACAAAAAACATGACAATAACCTACATCTAAAAAATAATAATAATAATATAGGAATGGATGAACAGATTTACAAGATATACTGGTACAGTATATGTAAGCAATATACCTGATTGCAGGACATAATAAGCCAAGATATGTTATGATTTCATGATGCTGTGACAGGAAGCATCTCGAGTGCTGTGCTCAGAAAGTGGTGTTTCATATTCACTCAGTCTTGTGTTATTCTGACTCAACTATGATAAATTATAAAATATTTCAGATATGACTATGAGAAATATGATCAAGATGTTAGCTGGGTTAAATCTTCTAATGACCTGTCCCTGAATGCCAGCTTGCTGTTAGCCGAGTGTCCCGCTTTGCCAGTTTTTCAAAGGTAAGACCAAATAGATAAGTCTCTATTGGAAAAAATATTTACCAAAAGCTGTTTTTAGCCACTTAACCACTGAGCTGCTCAGCTTCCAAATACGGCACCCCCCCCCCCCGTGTGCACAAGAAATAAATTATCTGGGAAAATTCTTTTTGTTTTGAAAGTGTCAAAACCCCTTCCCTGAGTATGGATATGGTAACAAAAGGTCGAAATTGTACTTACTTTGACTGCTATGGGGTCCGTAAGTTCGCACGTGACGTCATCATTCCCGGTCGCCCGTGGCTTACGCTCCTGGGGCCAGTAGGGCGCGCGACTCAAGATGCGCGAGTTGCCACGAATATATTTTTGTTCATTTTTTTGCGCACAGTTCCAAATACATTTTATTTGTCTTTATGTGCCAATCCTATTTACAGTATAATGATCACGTACACTATATTATGGCAGTAGAACATCCGTACTGTCTGAAGGCACTGTTACGTGCATGACGTGTGTACACATATCCGGCACATATTTCCAATACTGTATTTCATGCTAATTTATGTATATATATATACAATCTGTTTACACACTGTACAGTATCACACACTATATACACACACCATAAACACACTCAGAACTCCACGAGTGTGGAGTTTGAAGAGGCCACACCCAGCCAGTCCCCCCTCACTCCTCCAATATCTTATTCGCTAACATTGCTCCTCCCACCATACTGTTATTGTTTTTATTACACTACTAGCAATACCCGGCCACACGTTGCTGTGGCTCAGTAATGCATGTGCATTGCTGAGCCACCATTCTCCCTCTCACCCGTCTCCTCGGCCTCCCAACCATTCCCCACTCCACCATCCCACTCCACCATTCCCACTCCACCATCCCCACTCCACCATTCCCACTCCACCATTCCCCACTCCACCATTCCCCACTCCACCATTCCCACTCCACCATTCCCCACCCACCATTCCCCACTCCACCATTCCCACTCCACCATCCCCTCTTCCTTCCCACCATGCCCCACTCCCCTGTCCCTTTGTCCTCCCCATCATTCTCCATTCCCCCATCCCCTCATCCCCATCATCCCAAACTCCCCCGTCCCCTCGTCCTTCCCCACCATTACTCCCTCCTGTCCCTTGTCATCCCCACCATCTCTCACTTCCATCCCTCGTCATCCACATCGTTCCCCACTCCCTCGTCCAAGGCATTCCCAAATGGTCTGATATTCCCATCAGAAAATTGGGAACATCAAGTTATCTGATGTTCCCATCACTAAAATAAGTTAAAAAATGAAATGAAAATATGAAAAAATAAAATAACTATACTCATGAAATGAACAGTATGGTAAACAACACAGCTCAATTCCAATTCCAATGCAATGTCACACAAAATAATTAAATCAAAATGAAATAAATTGAAATCTATGAAAATTCAATTTGTCAATGCAACCGGAAACATTGAAATGGAATCGTAACATATTTAGTACAGTATAGCGTATGTTGCTCTTATGTGCAACAGGATGGCGCATTTTTTTTTTAAAGCATGTTTTTACACGGCTAAAGCGCCAAACTGCCTGGGCCCATTGGTATTTGGTTTCGTTGTACTTGGTTCTAACAAGTTTTGAACTAGTTTGAGTGAATTGCTTGTTCTGTGTGAATTATTTGCCAGAGTTGTTTGACAGTTTTGAGGCTTTGTTTTCCTTGAACCATGCAGTTGTCTGTAAAACTTCTTTGAGTTTCTGGAGGTATTTATTGTGGGTTGGCAGATTGTCACTTGCTACACTGCACTGCACGTGTCACTTGCTCCCTCCCCTGCACCTCTGTGATTAAACCCTTTAGTTGCGCAAGACATCATATGATGCGTTAGAGTGACTTGCAGTAAATTGCGCTGAGCATCATATGAGTTTTGGAGTACCGGCAAGGATTTAAACAGCATCCGCCGGATACCACAGGGTTCACCATACCTTCATCAGGCCTCTTGTCAACAAACCCCATTTAAAAAAAAATCGTGGGCCAAATTCACCGGTGTGAGGGGGCTTCAGTATTGAGTGAGGCAACCAAGCCTGACACACGAAGCATGAGCTCACAGCACTGCTGTTTCAGCATGTGTGACCACAGCAATCGCCTAAAAATGCATAATATACATGTTCTTGCTATTATTTAGCAATGATATTATTACAGAAGCCCCCTACTGCGATAAAACTACCAGGGTTCTGATATTAGCATGATTGTGGTGATATTTAGCGCTGTGCTCCATGAGGACGGAGGATAATGCTGTGGGAGGGAGGGTGGTGGCATTGTCTTTGACTGTGTGTGGCCATCTTTTATTGGCTGCACCTCACCATGCCAGCTTAGTGGTTCGCTATGGTGAACACAATGTATAACTTATAATAACGTGGTGTATAGAGGGTATAAACAGCAATAGGAATAGGTTGGGAGCCGCCATTTTGGTATTACCTAAGTGTAATTACCTAAGTGTAGTTACAGGATGAGAGCTACGCTTGTGGTGTCCCGTCTTCCCAGCACTCTTTGTCATATAAGCTTGGAAACTACTGACGGTCTTGGCCTCCATCACCTTCTCCCCTAACTTGTTCCAACCGTCTACCACTCTGTTTGCGAAAGTGAATTTCTTATATTTCTTCGGCATCTGTGTTAGCTAGTTTATATCTATGACCTCTTGTTCTTAAAGTTCCAGGTCTCAGGAAATCTTCCCTATCGATTTTATCAATTCCTGTTACTATTTTGTATGTAGTGATCATATCACCTCTTTTTCTTCTGCTTCTAGTCTTTGGCATATTTAATGCCTCTAACCTCTCTCGTAGCTCTTGCCCTTCAGTTCTGGGAGCCACTTAGTAGCATGTCTTTGCACCTTTTCCAGTTTGTTGATGTGCTTCTTAGATATGGGCACCACACAACCGTGCATATTCTAGCTTTGGCTAACAAAAGTCGTGAACAATTTCTTTAGTAGTACATCGCCATCCATGTATTTAAACGCAATTCTGAAGTTGGAAAGTGGCATAGGCTCCTCGCACAATATTCTTTATGTTCGGAAGAGCATAATCATGTTTATCTTATCATGTTTGTTTACTGGTGACCACTATGGTCTTTGGGCACCATACCAGTTTACTTGTACACAGTATGGTGAATAAAACAGGTAGATATATATAATGTGTGTATATAGCGTAATAACACCACAAACTGTATTGTTGGAGGAGAAATATTAGTGCTTTTGGCCTTGAGGGCAGCCGCCACCAGCCGACTGTGTGAGTAGCTACGTCTTTGTGCCTTTACTCACCATACAAGCTTAGATGTACAATTATGGTGAACAAAACATGTAATACTTATATAAACGTCTGTATATAAAAGCAAAAACAGTATGGTGGGAGGAGAATGGTGGCAAGCCAGGTGAGGTGAGGGAGGGAGTGGCAGCCAATGACGGGCTGCCACTCCCATGTGGCAGCCCTCCACATGGGAGTGGCAGCATGTGTGGGTGACACATGCTAAATAGCCAGGCGCCATTTAAGGGTTAAGGCCAGGTTCTGGCTCTGATCCTCTGGTTGGTCAAACAGAACTCCGACATGAAATTTTAGTATGGAGAATCTCAGCAAGATAGCTTCAGGAAGTGACCAGGACTCCTACAGAAAAAGGCAATGCTTTTTTTTTTTATTTAGTTGAAAGGTTCTCCATGACTGATTAATTTTGATCTTCATAGCTAGCATTTTCTCTTCTATGTTTTTCTGAATTATAAATTATAAATGAATATATGTTTGTTTAAATCACTGTAATGTCTTCCAACATCTTCAAATGGTTTGTTATGGTATAACCTATTTTTAAACCTTTACTGATTTATGCAAAGTTTTCTCTGGGTTTGTTAGTAATTACACCAGGCCTCAAATTTTATGCGAGGCCTCTTCAAACATAAAACTAATCCATATAGACTAAGACTAAGAACTGTGAGAAAATGTTGTTGCCATTTTCTACAGAGAAGTTATGCTGCTTATCTCATATATAAGGGACATTCCCAGAAGTGCTTGTGTGGTCATAATTCCCTCTATTATCATACCAAGAAATCATTAATAGAACCTAATACAAGAAATAGGGAGTTATTATTAGTAAACCTTGTTATGTTGGTAATGCTTTAAAAAATAGACGAATGAGATATAAAAATCCAGCATTGAATATACAGTATTATAGTGTATATATATATTCAATGTGCTGCTCTTTGCCTAAAAGTAAATTTGATTAAGACAAAAAACATGACAATAACCTACATCTAAAAAATAATAATAATAATATAGGAATGGATGAACAGATTTACAAGATATACTGGTACAGTATATTAAGCAATATACCTGATTGCCAGGCATAATAAGCCAAGATATGTTATGATTTCATGATGCTGTGACAGGAAGCATCTCGAGTGCTGTGCTCAGAAAGTGGTGTTTCATATTCACTCAGTCTTGTGTTATTCTGACTCAACTTGATAAATTATAAAATATTTCAGATATGACTATGAGAAATATGATCAAGATGTTAGCTGGGTTAAATCTTCTAATGACCTGTCCCTGAATGCCAGCTTGCTGTTAGCCGAGTGTCCCGCTTTGCCAGTTTTTCAAAGGTAAGACCAAATAATAAGTCTCTATTGGAAAAAATATTTACCAAAAGCTGTTTTTAGCCACTTAACCACTGAGCTGCTCGGCTTCCAAAATAGGCACCCCCCCCTCCGTGTGCACAAGAAATAAATTTCTGGGAAAATTCTTTTTTGTTTTGAAAGTGTCAAAACCCCTTCCTGAGTATGATATGGTAACAAAAGGTCGAAATTGTACTTTGACTGCTATGGGGTCCATAAGTTCGCACGTGACGTCATCATTCCCCTGGTCGCCCGTGGCTTAGCTCCTGGGGCCAGTAGGGCGCGCGACTCAAGATGCGCGAGTTGCCACAAATATATTTTTGTTCATTTTTTGCGCACAGTTCCAAATACATTTTATTTGTCTTTATGTGCCAATCCTATTACAGTATAATGATCACGTACACTATATTATGGCAGTAGAACATCCGTACTGTCGAAGCACTGTTACGTGCATGACGTGTGTACACATATCCGGCACATATTTCCAATATATCATGCTATTTATGTATATATTATATACAATCTGTTTACACACTGTACAGTATCACACACTATATACACACACCATAAACACACTCAGAACTCCCGAGTGTGGAGTGAAGAGGCCACACCCAGCCATCCCCCTCCTCCTCCTAATACCTTATTCTCAACATTGCTCCTCCCACCATACTGTTATTGTTTTTATTACACTACAGCATACCCGGCCACACGTTGCTGTGGCTAAGAATGCACATGCATTAGCTGAGCCACCATTCTCCCCTCACCCGTCTCCTCGGCCTCCCAACCATCCCCACTCCACATTCCCCACTCCACCATCCCCATCCACTTCCTTCCCTTCCCACCATGCCCCACTCCCCTGTCCCTTTGTCCTCCCATCATTCTCCATTCCCCCATCCCCTCGTCCCCATCATCCCAAACTCCCCGTCCCCTCGTCCTTCCCCACCATTACTCCCTCCCTTGTCCCCTTGTCCTCACCATCTC
>WNGS01005997.1:5070650-5109985 GCA_020271785.1 Procambarus virginalis
CATTGCATACTTTTATCCTCAAAAAGACATGGTCCCTTTTACCCAAGGGAGGAAGGTACTGAATGTCATATTTCTTCCTCCTTCCTGGTAAATATCAAATCTAGCATGGAGGGAAGTCACCTTCCCATCATCCTCGTAGCTTGTTTAACCTGTTGATACAAGAATGTTTCCAGTATGAGGTCTACAAATTTACAGGTCCAGAAATCTCTGTTTTAGCTCATATGCTTCCCAGTCTATGTTTCAAGTTGAAGTCGCCGACTATCAACAGTCGTGAACTATCGTTATCCGCTCCGCTATGATCTCTCTCATTATCGTTATAAGACCTTCTCGTTTACTATCTAGCTCCTCTTTGACCATGTGCTGCTTAGCGGTGGACTATATGCATTTATGATCACTAGTTTATCATCCTCATGGCAGATCTCTAGTGCTATTATGTCAACTTCTTGGGATTGGTAGTCATTATTTCGTTCACCTTTAGGTGTTCTTTCACCAGCACAGCAACGCCACCACCTTTCCTAATTTTTCTGTCCCGTCTCCATCTGAGTAGCCCCTTGGGAATATGACCTCATTTAAAATAACATCTTCAAGTTTTGTCTCCGTGAGTGCAACAATGTCTGGTGTCTGCA
The DNA here is from genome assembly GCA_020271785.1 of Procambarus virginalis. Taxonomy (NCBI): domain Eukaryota; kingdom Metazoa; phylum Arthropoda; class Malacostraca; order Decapoda; family Cambaridae; genus Procambarus; species Procambarus virginalis. Next base: position 5,071,277 of record WNGS01005997.1, read on the forward strand.
GCTGTATTATATCACTTAACTCCAGTATCTTTGACCTTACTCCATCTATGTTGGTGTATGCAATCTTCAGGAACTTGTTCCCCATCTTCTTATTTTTCACTCCCCCTTTCTCTAATGATTTTGTTGGTTTGCTTTTATGTACCACTTTACTGGTCTGCCTACCCCTATCACTTTGTAGAAAAAGAATTGATTTCTTCTTCATTCCTGCTCTCATTTAAACGTTTTGCCTCGGCGAGGTTCAGTTTCAGCTTCTCTCTATCTTCTTTTGAAAGATCTCGTCTTAACGACCACCCTTTCCCATCCTCAACGCTTTGTAATTTTCTGGCATTCCTTAGTACTTCTTCCATCTGTTTGGCACCGTTTAGGGTGATCCTCAAAGGTCGATCTTTCCCTTTTACATATCTGCCTATTCTCCTGTAGTCGCACACATTCTCTTTGGTTGTAAGACCTTCCACGAGGCCAACAATTTTATCTACTACTTTTGCTTCTTCTACAGCTCTTTCTGACCTAGATGTTATCTCCTTTTCTTTGCATCCAAAAATGATCAGGGACTTACTCCGATCAACTGTGTTTTGCACCAACTTTGGGTTAGATGCCAATTCTTTTCTCACTTCTAGCCTAATGTTTGTTTTATCTTGGTTGCTGCAGTGTTTGACTTCTTTACTGCTTCTTCTATTTTTTCCTTGTCCTTGGCCACTTGCGCATAAGTGAGTTGCATATCTTTCTTGCACTGTTCTATTCCCTGTGCAACTTCCTCCATCTGTGCTGACAAAAGCTGTTTCTCCTGTTGAATTTCCTTGCCTAACCTATTGTAGTCATTTGTGTTTAAATTTACTTTAACTTCTTCCAAAGCTATTTTTAAGAGACTATTTTCTTCTTCCATGGCTTTGCAATTTGTTTCCAATTTAATCTTATCCTTGCACAAGTCTCTCACTACACCCTCAAGACATACAACTTTGCTATTAAATGGTCATTACTTTCTTTCAATTTACTAATTAATTCTATATGAGAGGTCACTATAGTATCTAATTTTGCCAACTTGTTGTATAGACTGGCTATCTCAATGCTTTCTTCACTGAAACCATCAAAATCAAGCTCTTTGTGTATTTCCTCTTGCCGGCGGCCATCTTGAATGCTGTTCTCTGCACTGTAAACACTAGGGCAACTTTTTCTCATCCAATTTTTTCACTTCCCTTGGCACATTCCTGTTATCGCACCTATTTTTCAAAAGCACTATACCTTTATGTTGTCTGGGACACCACTCACTATCATCATCCTGTACTACAACACTTAGGATTGTTGAAATAAGCTGGAGCTCCTCTTGTCTGCCTGTTAAATAAGCTGGAGCTCCTCTTGTCTGGTGATGAAGACAATGTGCTGTTGAAATGGCCACCATGTTCACCTGACTTGACACCTTGCTATTTTTTTTTCTTTGGGGCTATGTGAAGGGTGTCTCTTCTTCTTACCAGCCTAGTGGAACTCAGCAGAGAATCAATGTTGCACTGGATACTATAAGTGTTAGTGTGTGCAAGAATTTAAAAAACCAATGTATGTACTCTTACAAACCAATGTACTTTTTTATTTTTTTATACTGTATATACAAAAAAAATCTGAACTGATTACAAACACCCCCCCAAAATAAAAATAAACAGATTTTATAAGATTTTCCTTCATTTCACAAAAAAAATCTAAAGTGTAGCCAGTGCATGGAAAGTTGTCCTTAAAGAGAAATCATGCTTAGGAGAAATGAGGAATGACTTTAGACACCATTGGCAACAAAACTGGTGTGATGAATTTTAAGATACCCTAATATTATCATTTTTGTCAAGCTGGTATCAGTGACTATTCCAGTGTGTAATGAAGTAGAGGAAGTACATCCAGCATCTCATTCCTCTTTCCTTTCCTCATCTTATGTGCACAGTAGTAAGTTTGAAGTGATTTATGTTACTCTTAATATTAAGCTCACATTATTATTCGCCCGAAACAAAGTTGGCTCATTATATGAGGCTTGTGTTCTCACTCGCCTACAAAATGTTGCCTTTACATATAAGTAGCAGTTAGTGTTCTGGCACATGTAACCCTTGCAGAGTGTTACAGGACAAGATGTGAGATCCTACGGACTCTTTTTGAGTGCTACGCAATAGGTTAGTTTAAGCCTTAATATATTTGAGTATGAATGCTCGTCTAGGTAGCTTATTTTAAGAGTTGTAAAATTACTATTGTGGATTTAATCTTGCAGATTTTTTAGTACAGTATAGTTTATTGTCACTACAGATTTGTTTTCCCTTAGTACATTATGGTATGAAATTGTTGACAAAATATTATTTTATAAAGCTTAATTTCCTTTTAATTTGCCAAACTTCATTCAAATTCTAATGTTTTTTTCTCAATAGGTTTGTCATGTGCAGTGATGCTGTGTTTACATTTTGTAGCTGGGGTTGTGTCATACGCTGTCATGATAGCTGTTTCAGTTGCCTCAGTTGGTAAGTGCAAAACATTTGTATATTTGTTCTTTCTGTTTATATACTCTACTATGGTATATACATTTGTGTGTAATTTCTCATTGTAAATAAGTGTAGTTTACATGAAAGGAGCGTTGCTATAAAGCTCGTTCCAGTTAATTTGTATGGTATTTTTGACAACGATTTTGGCACACACTGCATCAACATTCTAGACATCACAGCTAGATGTGCTTGTGGAATGGTTTCATGACTGCTTCTGGTGGCCTTGGTATTAGACAGGATTCAACCAGCTTAGCTAGCCCAGTGCCTGGGGTTTTCCTTAGGGATTATTCCCCCCCATCCCTGCGGGCCCTGGAAATCCCCATGGGGCTCAGGGTTATCCAGTCTGTCCTGGAAACCTTCCATTCACAACAATTGCTATTGAGCTTTTGCAAATATTTGATGGTTTTGTTCAATTTTAAATTGTGTTACACTTCTTAGTTACTTCAGTGCTTTGAAAGGCTGATCTGCCCTTAGAGTACTGACAGTACAGTACTGTTATTACATCTAGGGTAGCTCCATCTCTAACAAAAATCTCAATTTAATTTAGAGGGAAAGCTGTTGGTCTGGATCCATAGAGCACTTACATGTCCACATATGTGATCAGTACCTTTTACCTCAATTATGGCAGGCTTAACAGACATTTATTTTTTAGTCTGCGGGTTTGAGGACGACCTTGTATCACTTTGAAGCTTGTAAACCATCAATAAATGCCGGTTAACCCTCAACTTTATTCATTCACCTCCCACTGCAAAGTTACACCACTTTCTTCGGTCACCATTTCCATGATTCCTGCTCTAAAAAGCTTGCAAATTATGTTTCTTCTTTTCAAGCATGGTCTTGTTACTCTTGTGATACCTATACTGCATTTTCTACTTACGACTCCTACAGGCACATTACACCATGCCAAATTTCCTGCAAGAAGGGTGTACGAAGCATATATATAGGATCATAACGGTTTTCTACGATTTGTGTTGATTCTTGTTTTGTGTATCAAGTTTCACTTTTCAGTTCAGTGGTGTAATATTGTGACTAGCTACCATTTTTATTGATAGTGGTTAAAATCCTCGCTAAACTTGTATTTTGATGTGTTATTTATCTTTATTGTGGAATCATCCTTGAGAGTTAAACAGAGTCCAGGAGAAAGCAGTATATGATAAAACCACAAAGTATTAATTATATTTATGATTAAATTATACAAATTAGTGGGGACACCATTATATTAGCCTATCGTCTGAGATAGCTCAATCTCACATCACTGTTCTCAATTTTTTATTAACATGTTTAGGTATCACCTTGCAGAATTGTTAAGTCATACAAGAGCATGCAATCAATAACTTGCACTTACAAACATTGGATGTAGTATGAGGATATTCTCTAGAACACAAAAGGGAGTTAAGTAATTGCAAAGTTGCAGGTGCATCATACTGGCACATCTGAAGGGTCTAATGAGGGGATATTCAATAATGTAGTGTGCGAGATCATGACCGAGTTGTTACTTAAAAGAGTTTACACATGGAATGCTCAGGGTTGGAAGATTTGTCCTTTGTAGCTACCTGCCACAGGTAATGGTAGCCCACCCTGAGCCTGGCAACTGCTAAGTTGCACTTTCTGGTGGATATTGTGTGTTGTCAATGTGCAGTACGTAGTTATCAGATCAAACAAATCGTAACTTTCACATTGATACTTTCAGGCCTTTGAGAGTCCGATTTCTCTCTCATCAGATTCAAATGTTTGAAGCAATATTTCCTTAACAGCAGAGATAGGGATACCTAGGTTTAATTCAACTTCATCCTTTTTGCATATTAATTTGGCTACTATGTCTCAAGAGTGGGTATGACCACAGATGTCACTCAAATAATGCTTAGGGGCACATCATACCAAAAACCTACAGAAAACACCCCTCTGGTCTGGTGTCTTTAGTCCAAGAAAAATGCGTGTGTGTGTATATAGTGTAATAACAGCGAGAACACTGTTTGATTGATCTAAAAATATAATGTGTGTGTCACTAAATACAAACCCCATATTTTTAGTTTAACACTTTGCCTGCCCGATAACGCATCTGTACCCTCTATATGAATATACTCAGGCTGGGCTAGGACACACACCGTCTCAAATTAAAATTTGTTAAAAATCCATTTGTTTTCCGATCATTATGGGACATTTTTGAAAAAGTGCGCCAGTGTCTTCCCATTTTTTGTGATTGTGGTACACTTATGTGAAGGAAGCAGGACAAAAACAAATGAAATAGTGTAACAAATAATGTCAGGAACGAATAACTAGTGTAAATAATGACGAAGAGCCTTTTTTTTCACGTGATGATGTACAGTACCTTATTATAAATAATAATAAATAAATAATAAATGTTTATTCAGGTAAGGTACATACATACGAGAGATTTTACAAAAATGGATAGATTTATAGATAGAGCTAGTACATACAATGCCTAAAGCCACTATTACGCAAAGCGTTTCGGGCAGATATTCTTATGGTATTGATAATGTTGTTCTTCCATTGCCCCTTATATACATATATATCCCTTTAGAACACTCTATTGCAAACAAATTGTTACCAAAATGAATGATGTAACATGAAAATTGAGGTGAGAAAAATGAAAAGAGTATAAACATTTGAGTGTGGGCGAGCGGATGGGTGCTCACTCACGGGTAACGCTCGACTGATTTTTGGGGTTTACTGTGGGTGGCGCGCCGGGCCTTTTGACCTTATATTCATATATTCCTTTAGAGAACTCTAATGCAAACAATTTGATACCAAAATTAACAATGTACTGTAGCTTGAAAATTGAGGTGGGTAAACTGAAGAATATAAACATTTTAGTGTGGGTGCACGTTCACTGGAAATGCTCGGCCGACTTTTGGGTGTGCTGGGGGTCACACGCCAGGCCAGGCAAAGTGTTAAGCATAACAATGTTCCACATATTTAACTATATAAATTTCTCAAATTACTCATTATTGAATAATATTCCTGCAAAAAATCTAGATATAAAACCATTCACAGATACAGAAATAATTATGTAAAAATGTACTTGGGGCAGCCCCTGCCCCACACTGCTGTTGACCGCTAGACTGACCTTGGATTGTTGTTCTGTGTATCAACACACGATCTTTGTGGTTCACTATGGTGCACAAAAAATGTAAATACTGTAGTTACCTGTAGTGTAATAACAGTAGAAATAATGTTTGATTGATCTAAGAATACAATATACATGTCACTATATATGAGCCCCATATTGTTTTTATAGTAGCGATGTTCTACACATTTAACTATATAAATTACACACTTGAATAATATTACAGCAAAAAAAAAAAAGGAAAAAACCAATGAGAGACATTTAAATAATTATGAAATATTCACGGCAATTGCTGCCTCATGAGGTAGCTGGGACGAACGAGTGTCTCCAAGCACCTACTCGCTCAGCGTTCATGAATTGCTCCACTTCTTTGCTCCATCACGGTTAAAGTACATCGCATGTAATATTTGATTTTAGTGTCCCATGATCAGAGACCGCATTTTAACAATATAAGAGAGAAAATAATTTTAAATAATTTTTTCTGCTGCATCACGTGGGTGTCGTATTATAATGCGGAGCAGTGCAGTGGTTAAACATAAGGAATGTATATGTACATTACACTATGGCATCTTTAATGATATGCTAACTAGTACTAGCTAATCTCCAGGAAATTAAAATTCATTAGTAAAATAAAATATTAATTTTAAAATGTATTGCTATTTTACAGTGGCAACGATACTGTTATGGTGGAGCTATGCTAGTGTTCGCCTGCAGCTTGATAATTCTCCATTTGATCAGATTCTTGATGAAACCGTCCGCAATGAACGAGCCTTGCTGGTGTATGCCATCTTATCTACCATCATTACTGTAAGCCAATCAAACTTTCCATATTGTAGTGTTAGAGGTGTTGAGACTTGACAACAAAAATATTTTTTTTAATGTGTCTATATATTTAGCAGTACAAGTACTTGTGCCGTTTTCCAAAATCTACATGAAACAATCTTCTTAGCCACCGTATCTTAGTGGGATGTAATGACTGGTATATAAAGTTATTATATTAGATATATTAGCTTTTGTTGTTATCAATGTATATGTTCATTCTAGTTAAAATACCAGTTTGTTTTGTGTTAAATTTTATATTTAATTTGTAAGTGCTTGAGAGTGTGTATTAGTAAATGTGTATGACTGTGTGTGTAAAGTTTTCCCACGCATTTTCATGAGAGTAGCATCCCTGCACCCCATGAGGGAGAGAGGGTTGAGACTTGACACACTGTGAGTGTGTGGTGTGTGTGTGTGTGTGTGTACTCATGAGGTACCAACTTCACTGTGTGAGGTTATTGACCTGCATTGAATCTGAGTGACTGGAACTTTAATCATTAATCTGGTGAGTGAGAAATTATTTCTTGTTAGTGTATTATCCCATTCGTGTGTCTTAATAAATGTTATGCACACATTTTGATTGTTAAGTCCCGCCAATTCAAAAATATTGTACCGGCACGAGCTGGAAAGCCACACTTTAGAGTACAGACTAACAAGACCTGTCCTTATTTTCTTATTATAGTAAGAGGCACCTCCGTTTACGAATTTAATATGTTTCAAGAGACGGTTCATACACCTAAAATTCTTAAAGCTGAAACAAATTTTCTCATAAGAAATAATGTAAATTTAATTAATCCATTCCACATACCCAAAAAATTTACTTGAAAATACATTTTATACAGAATACTAATATTTTTTATACAGGTACCTAACCTTTATTGAGGACTCTTGTTGGTGTATGTTAGACGGTGAAGAGGGAGGGAGGGAGGAAGAGAGATGTTAGAGTTTGGAAGGGGAATCCCCTTCCATTATACAGTATAATCATGCAGTGATGACATTTCTGGGGTACTCTCTCTCCTATGTTTTGCAAGCATACCACTAGGACCAAGCTGTGGCTCACTGCATGCTTGTCTTATTAAGAATCTGTCTAAAGACACTTGTTTTTCCCTACATTTTAACACTTGTCTATAGTGACACCTCACATTGTCATTTAAAAAGGTTAAGGCAATGGCCTGGTACAGCTTGATATGGGCATGTTTTTTCAGCAAAACTTTGCAGATCTTCTCATACTGCACACATTTTCTTAATGAGGAAGGGACATCCTCTACTGCTTCTTCTCAACTATTTTCTTAGGTTGAACTTTATCACTGACTTTATTTGGGACACATGGCATGATATATAATAAGAACTTTTATGTTCGGAAACCAAAAGAGCAGAAAAACGATAAAATTCTTCACAAAGAATTCAAGTGCAGTTGTCACTAGGCGGGATACACCAGGAAACTTAGCGTGCCTCGCCCAGCAGCACCACATGCTTGTCGGCCCATACGTGTATCAACGAACTCAAAATCCGAGGCAAACCTCGTAAACCGAGTCAAATTTTACGAGGAAATTGACCTCATATATCGGAAAATTNGCAGCATTTGCCGCTTGAAAATCTGTCGCTCAAATATGCAACATTCAATTTGCAGTAAGGGTGTCCGCCCTCTTGTGGCATAGCATGATGTCCATACCGTATGCAAGAAGAAAACAAATAACTGAATTTGTATTACTCCCCTTCCTCCAACACCAAGTAAATAAGGCTCGGGTCACTATTTTGTGGAAGGCATTTTTATTTTGGGATGACTCCCAGTACTATTTATTATTATTTCCGAGTATAATTAATTTTATTTGAAAATTTGTCAAAATAATTTCAGTGTTCTCTCGGGTCCTCTCTCTCCCTCTCTCTCCTTTATTAAGAGGGGCCGCCAGCACCGCGGCATTACCAATTCACGAGAAAATCAGTAAGTCATGAGTAGGATTCGAACTCGGTCACTAGGTACTCCTAAACCACTGGGAAGATTAGAATCCTCCTCATGACTCTTACTGATTTTATCATTATTACATCACGCTAATGTGATTTATTTGTGCATTTAAAGAGAAACATTGAGAGGTAGAATTGCTACACCACAGCCTGGCTGAATGCGGGCAATGTGTGGAACCTTGATTTGGGATAAGGTGTCTTGGCAACCCCCCCCCCCCCCTAGAAGATTCAGTGGAATCCCAGGTTATAATATTTTGTATGTACGCTCCCTAAACCACTAGGGTATATCGTGGTCTAGTGGTTTAGGGCGTGTATATACAAAGATACACGGAATGTTGTAGCATCCATTATAGATATCATTACATCATTAATTTAATACACAGAGCAAGAGTTTCAGTCTCATTTGTACGGATACCAACTCACGTAGGTGCTGTCCAGCATGATAGGCAACTAAAACTGCATGTGATAAGCCTGGAATTGGGTTAGATATACGGGCATTCCAATCTCTATTGTAAAAGCCGCAGTATTTCAGGAAATTAGGGATGGCAGAAGAGCAGTCACTGGTATTCAACGGCCAGAAAACACGAGTATAAAGATCTATGATATTTTTAGAACCGAGAATTATGTACGGGCAGCATAAAACATCCACTAGACAGTGTGACATTGTAATTGCCAGAATTATACTCGGATATTTATGTCTATGGCAGACGGCTGCAGGCAATGAAGCCCCCCAATGGTGAACATTCCAATTGTAAACTATGTGAACAAGAGCTGGGACATACTCTCCAACACCATATGTGTGATTGCCCTGTTATCAATGATTGCAGACCAAATGGTATGAGGTACTTTGAGTTCTGATTACTTCATACACTCGGGAATATTGGAAGATATTCATGTGCTCTCCCAAGAGTTTGCTAGTGCAAGCTAATAGATCAGCCTCGCATTTAATGTCATCCATGTATGACTATCTTGTGGGATGGTGATATTAGATGAACATATAGCTAATATTTTATTTACACTTTGTAGTCCTTCATGTAGAGGTAGCAGCACAAGCTTGTTAATAAAAATAAAAGTGCTGGGGCGTACCCAGTGTGCAGGTTCCAATTTCCATCTTGTAGCTCCTACTGATTTCCTCATTGACATATCACGTTAATGTGATTTCTTTGTGCATTACGAATTCATTATATTTAATTATATATTCATATCCGTAAATAATAATTAACCGTTTTCTGTTTCACACTTTCATAGACCATTTGACTCATTATCGTAATACTTGAATGGAATAATATAATCAATTCATAATGGTATAAACTTTTCCCGCATCTATTAGATTTTGTTCTGAAAGAGATGTAATCACCGTGTCTGTCTTCTGTCACCTGGTCAACACTCGATGTGAGAAAATGGTGTTGTCTCAGCTAGTCTTGTACCCTGCTGCTGTGTATTGAGCAGTTGTATTCACCTATATTTATTTATTTTTATTTATTTATTTATATACAAAAAGGTACATTGGGTTTGTGAGAATACATTGAATAGGACAGTGTTACAATCTTGTAAAGCCACTAGTACGCGCAGCGTTTCGGGCAGGTCCTTAATCTAACAGATAATTTTAAGTAGGTAAGTTCTATCAGAATTGATAAATGATAACAAATACATTGCAAGAGAAAAATGAGATGAGAGAGCTTTGTAAGTATATTAAAGCACATTGTTATATTAAAGCTCTGATTACATTGACAGCTTGATTGGTAATTTAAAAGATTAATAGACACCATACAGCAGATTGACAGCACATATAAGACAGCAATGATCATTATGGTAAAGATTTTCAGATTGGGTACATAAAGATTGGGAGACTGGGTAGCAATAGATACAGTGCAATTTTAAGGCAAAAGGTGAAAAACTATGAAGATGAAATTAGGTACTTTTTAGTATTGATTTTGAATGATGTAAAAGTTGGACAGCTTTTCAATTCAATAGGGAGTGAGTTCCATAAACTGGGTCCCTTTATTTGCATAGAGTGTTTACACAGATTAAGTTTGACTCTGGGGATATCAAAGAGATATTTATTTCTGGTGTGGTGATTATGGGTCCTATTACGTCTGTCCAGGAAGAGTTTCAGAGCAGGATTTGCATTTAAGAACAAGGTTTTGTAAATGTAGTTGACACAAGAGAATTTGTGGAGTGAGATTATATTTAGCATGTTTAGGGAGTTAAACAAGGGGGCTGAGTGTTGTCTGAAAGCAGAATTTTATATTATTCTGATAGCAGATTTCTGATATCTAGGAGGAGAGGAGTAGGTCTGCATATTAAAGAGGAGCTGGCATGCACAGAGCTCCGGAACTCGTCCAATGAGGTGGTAGAGGTACTTGGAATCAAGGTAGAAAATATGAATCTACTTATTATTTTAATATACAAACCTCCAGATGCAACAGTTGAGGAATTCACTGAACAGATCCACAAAATAGAGAATATCCTTGATAACCTAGCAAACCCAGTACCAGACATCATCTTCCTTGGAGACTTTAATCTACCCAACTTAAAATGGAGAATAGTAAACAATAACATTATAGCAGGAAGTCAACCTGGAAATAACTAACCACAGGTCAGAGAACTACTGAGATTCTGTGACAAATTCTCGCTCAGTCAGCAGATTACAGAACCAACTAGGAACGAAAACACGCTGGACCTGATATTCACGAACGATGAGGAGCTAATCAGAGACATTACTGTCTCAGACACTACGTACTCGGACCACAAGCTCATTGAAGTGCAAACTAACATTAATAACGGTAGTAGGCCCAAGAGAAACAACAAGCGAGAAGGGCTATTCAATAAATTCAATTATAATAATAAAAGGATAGACTGGGAGAAAATAAACAGGGAACTTACAAACATTCAATGGGAAAATGTTCTAAGAAATAAAAATTCTACACAAGGAATAGAAAAACTGACTTCTGAAGCATATGAAGTCTGTCTGAAACATGTTCCTTTGAGGAAAGCCAGAAAGAGGTCCAATGTAGAAAGAGAACGCAGACGACATTACAAAAGGAGGAAGAAATTAACGGAAATGCTTAAGCAGACACGACTCTCCATACAAAGAAGAAATAATTTAAACAGGGAGATTGAAGAAATCGAACAGAGACTGAAGCATTCCTATCAGACTGAAGAAAGGCAACTAGAACAGAAAGCAATTCAAGAAATAAAGAAAAACCCAAAATATTTCTTCACATATGCTAAATCAAAAGCGAAAACCACTGCCAGTATTGGACCTATTCGTATTAGTGAAGGTTCATACACTGAGGATGACAAAGAAATTAGTGAAATCCTAAAAAAGCAGTATGAGGACATGTTTAGCACTCCGATACTCAGCATGAAAGTGGAAGATTCGGACAATTTCTTTATGAATGATACTCAAACACCTGTAAATATAACTGATATCAGCACGAGCGTGGCAGATTTTGAAAGAGAAATTGACAATATGCCCATGCACTCAGCCCCGGGTCCAGACTCATGGAATTCAATATTTATAAAGAAATGCAAAGTGCCAGTAGCACAGGCACTCAGTATAGTGTGGAGGAAGAGCTTGGACACGGGGGAGATACCAGATGCGCTTAAAGCAGCAGATTTGCCCCTCTACACAAGGGTGGTAGCAAAGCATTGGCAAAGAATTATAGACCAGTTGCACTAACGTCCCACATAATAAAAGTATTTGAGAGAGTGATCAGGAGTCAGGTCACTAGATTCATGGAAACCAATGACCTCCACAATCCAGGCCAACATGGATTTAGAGCAGGAAGATCATGCCTCTCACAGCTACTTGACCACTATGACAAAATCACTGAGGCATTAGAGGAAAAACATAATGCAGATGTCGTATACACAGATTTTGCAAAGGCATTCGACAAATGTGACCATGGAGTGATTGCACACAAAATGAGGTCAATGGGTATAACTGGTAAAGTAGGACGCTGGATACTCAATTTCCTGTCGAACAGAACACAAAGAGTAACAGTCAATCAAGTAAAATCGAGTCCGAGCGCAGTTAAAAGCTCTGTACCTCAAGGTACAGTCCTTGCACCACTGCTGTTCCTTATTCTCATATCAGACATAGACAAAACACAAGTCACAGCTTCGTGTCATCCTTTGCAGATGATACAAAAATCAGCATGAAAATTACCTCTGCTGAAGACATTGATAAACTACAAACAGATATTAACAAAGTTTTCGATTGGGCAGCAGAAAATAACATGATGTTTAACGGTGATAAATTCCAGGTACTCAGATACGGCAAAAATGAGGATCTTAAACATAATACAGGGTACAAAACACAATCGAATCTGCCCATAGTAGGAAAACAGCATGTCAAGGATTTGGGAATAATGATGTCCGACGACCTAACGTTTAGGGAGCATAACCAAGCAAGTATTGCGTCAGCCAGAAAAATGATAGGATGGATTACGAGAACCTTCAAGTCCAGAGATCCCATCACAATGGTTGTACTCTTCAAATCACTTGTGTTGTCCCGTCTTGAGTACTGCTCAGTACTCACTTCCCCCTTCAGAGCAGGAGAGATTGCTGAAATTGAGGGAATACAGAGAACATATACGGCACGCATAGACGAGATAAAGCACCTAAATATTGGGATCGTCTCAAAGCTCTCCAAATGTACTCACTAGAAAGGAGACGAGAGAGATACCAAATAATATACACATGGAAAATACTGGAGGGACAGGTCCCAAATCTGCACAGTAAAATAACAACGTACTGGAGTGAACGACATGGAAGAAAATGCAGAATAGAACCAGTGAAGAGCAGAGGTGCCATAGGCACAATCAGAGAACACTGTATGAACATCAGAGGTCCACGGTTGTTCAACGTCCTACCAGCGAGCATCAGAAATATTACAGGAACAACCGTGGACATCTTCAAGAGGAAACTAGATTGTTTCCTTCAAGGAGTGCCGAACCAACGGGCTGTGGTGGGTATGTGGGCCTGCGGGCCGCTCCAAGCAACAGCCTGGTGGACCAAACTCTCACAAGTCAAGTCTGGCCTCGGGCCGGGCTTGGGGAGTAGAACTCCCAGAATCCCATCAACCAGGTATCTAAGGACACAAGTACATCGTGTCAGGTGTTTCCGGATTGGGAATCGAATGAACAGTTCAGAAATTGTGTATGTGGTGGTGACACAATGTATATCCAATTGTATATTCAGTGGTGACATACGAGGCCTGGTTATACTAGAAAAGGCAGTTTATACAACTAACCTGTTGTGGGGTTTTTCTTTTTTTTTGCTGTCACGACTGCAATGCGTACGTCGCCAATGTACATGTGGCAGACGCTTCACGAAGCTGTCGGAATTAGCAAAATAGAAAATACGAGAGCAACCGTACAGGGCCTGGGAGCAAGGTCGAGTTAGAGTCCTTGTGGGTCTCTTCTCAGACTAGCCTCACCTGGTCCTGGTCCACGTTGGTCGTTGGAATCTCCTCAATGATGTAACACTTTAAGGGACTCCTAGGGTCCTCATCAAATTTATAGTTTAGTGACTTACAGGCAACTCGGTGTTGAAGACACCTAGAGCTGAAGGCTGGAGTAATATTAGCAGTATTCAGAAGTGGTTCAACGGAAACACCGCATAAAGCTTAACAGTAGTTTATTTACTAACTTAACCACTAATACACAGGGTGCTTGATTTACTTTCGATTGGCGTCAGCAAAGCTATGGTTGCATTAGCGAGACTCTTGACGTCTGGCTAATCGACTCGTATCCACTCGTGGAGAAACACCTAACTTAACACAGTTGACAGCCAATCACTAACACGGCAACCTAACTGCCGGTATGCAAAGGGATCACAAGAGTTCCAACCGGATACTCGGTAATGATGATATGCAATAAACACAATAATAATCACACAATAACTAAATGTGTGGTGTATGTGAAGCTCACATCCACAGACGAGTGAAATGCTGTGATACCACACAGATAAACACGCATTCACCGTCGATTCACCTATAACCTGCGACAGGTATAAGAAGGTGAGAACTGTGGTTGATCCCTCAGATCAACACAGACACAATAAACAATGACAAGATCTTGTACTTACAGATAAGGTACCTTTCCTTACGCACTCACTCAGACTCGTTTATACAAGCACTCGTAGGTGGCCTGATAGCTGGTTTCGCTCGTAGACACGGAGGGTACTCGCAGTATCTTGAGATGATTTCGTGAGTAGGGGCGTGCTGTATGCTTAACAGACAGACACACGCGCACACACTGGCACTGGCGGTGCTAAGGTGGTGACGTCACGTCAGAGTGAGGGCGGCGGCTGGCGGCGGCTGGCGTCGGCTGGCGTCGGCTGGCGTCGGCTGGCGGCAGTACCATGCACTACACTGTACACTGTGGTAAAGTCACACACAGATTACTTAGGCGGCGGCACTGCCTTAGTTCACTCTGAGTCACTCACAACGATCTTTGTCACCAGGGGTTACCTGATACCAGTCTGTTTCGCTCTGGAGATTTGTCACTTTAGGCTTCTAAACAATATATTCCCACTCGTGATTCTGGCGAGTGTGTGGTATATCGCAAAGACGCTGAGTTAACTTGACGGTGAGGGATAGACGGTGATCAGTCTATTGGCCGGTAGAACAGAACACGTCCTCTTCGTATGGTCTCTCTCACGTGAATGAGTTTGCAAGGGTGCCGGGCATCTCGTGGCACACAACACAAAAGGAGTTACAATTTGACCAATAGCATTGCAGCAAATGAGCGGGAACCAATCATATTAGCTCGTTCGATGAGCAGTAGCAGGAGTGACGTCATGAACACGTCATAGCTGTTATTCTCCATGCGCCGGTTGAGGTTGACCCCAGAGGTCAGACGCTGCTGGCGCCTTCCCCTCTCACACTCTCCTCCAGGCCATGTACTCACTGACCCTATGGACAGTATGCTTAACACTTTCCTGTATCTACTTCCTGTCTGGACATACGGCGGCCTACGTATTTTTACAGTGTTCCTGGTTAAGTGGGCATTCTGGAGATACCCAACATGCCAGAAAACTATCCAGGATTAAGAGAGATAGGCTTTGTGCACGAAGATCTGTGCACTGTGCACTGCAATGAGCCATTCAAGTCAACTGTGGGAGGATCTTGGGAGGCATACTCCCACACCTGTATAATCATGGGGATGGCTGTTGAGTGTAGTTACACCCCACAAGTTATCTGTTGGGTGTAGCAGGTAACCATCCTCGTGTCACCCTGACCTGACTCTACCAACTGTCGTGATAACCAGTTCCTCAATCTCCCTGCCACACCAGTGAAGGCCAAAGTTCAGCCAATCGGATACATGTGTATGGTTGAAACAGCATTCTGACTGGTGCTTCGACTGTAGGCTTTAACTTAAATGAGTGAAGTGTGAACTCAGCTGCTATGCCCTTAGCTCTCCTGCCTCATTCTCGTTTAAGCTGTGCAATGTACGAGATGTGTGCTCTCTTGAGTTCGAGAGCACCGTCACCTTCCAATAACTGAAGTATTCATTCCAGACACCTAGGTCGGGACACTCCATTCATCGACTACAGAAGAGCGCGCTGTATGAATGTTGGTGTATCCTGTTGAATGAGTAAATTGTATGTGTCTTTTATACACAATTGACATTTTGTGGCACTTAAATGAGACCCATTGAGTTTAATGGATGCCCTTGACCCTGTTTGGTGAGCCCATTTAGAGCGAAACGTCCCACGGAGTGTTGGTGCATATGTTTGTGATTGTATTTCCAACACATGTCAGTCATATGTATTGTGCATGCAATTTCATTTCCTGAGCATCAGTTTTCAGCTCCGAAATGTCCTTTCGCATTAGGCAGTGGTGTAAAGCAGACGTTATTGCTGAGCTGGTCATTATTACCAGTTTTAAGGTTAGGTTGCGTTACAAACAGAAAGTAGATGGTAAATGCCTTGGCGTTCTCATTGACCACAAACTGAATTTCCAGGGACACATTCTAAATTTATAAAAAAAGTTTCAAAAACTGTTGGCATTCTTTCTNTATTCTAAAAAGCGAGAGTAACCCCTGTCCATAAATGTGGTTATCTCACTGATGTTAACAACTACAGACCTATATCAATCCTGCCAACTTGTCAAAAATATTTGAAAAACTAATCTACAAGGAGCTTTACTCTTATCTAGCCAACACAATATACTTAGCTCTTGGCAATATGGCTTCAGACCCAAAGAAGCACTAACGATGCACTTATTAGTATGATTAACTTGATACATGCAGCTCTTGATAAAAATGAGTTCCCTGTTGGGTTATTTGTGGACCTGCGTAAGGCTTTTGACACTGTCAACCACCAAAACCTTCTTCTTAATTACATCATTATGGGTCAGAGGTCACTCCCTGCAATACCTCAAATCTTACCTTACTGACAGGCTCCAGTATGTTTCTGTGAATAATTCAATTTCTCCCACCCTACCCATCAACATTGGTGTTCCTCAGGCAGCATACTTGGCCCTCTCCTCTTTCTCATCTACATTAATGACCTTCCAAATGCCTCCCAACATCTCAAACAATTCTTTTTGCTGACGACACAACCTTCATTTATTCCAGTCCTGACCCCCTTGCTCTTAATGTCACAGTGAATACTGAGCTAAATAAGTCCATCTTTGGCTAACTGCCAACAACTCACCCTCAACATTGACAAAACTTTCTATATCTTGTTTGGCAATAAATCCTCAATCAAATAAATCTCAGGATAAACAATACCCAAATTTGTAACAAATTGATGGCAAATTCCTTGGCGTTCTCATTGACCACAACTGAATTTCCAGGGACACATTCTAAATATATCAAAAAAAGTTTCAAAAAC
This sequence comes from Procambarus virginalis, assembly GCA_020271785.1. NCBI lineage: Eukaryota > Metazoa > Arthropoda > Malacostraca > Decapoda > Cambaridae > Procambarus > Procambarus virginalis. The sequence goes on from WNGS01005997.1 coordinate 5,088,500, forward strand.
TGTTGGCATTCTTTCTAAGATCAGATATTATGTACCTCGCCCTGCCCTGGTGATGCTCTATTACTCCCTCATCTATCCTTATCTCAACTATGGTATTTGTGCTTGGGGTTCTACTACCCAAATCATTTACGTCCTCTAATTACTCAACACAAAGCTGCTATTAGGACATATCCAACTCTGGCCCCAGACATCACTCGGTACCCCTACTCAAATCTCTGATATGTTAGATATTAAGTCACTGCACATCCTCTCATGTGTATATATATATATATAAAACGCTGAACTGTAATGCCAATCCTGACCTTAAAAGCTTCATTGAAGGTTGTAACAGAACCCATGAGCACCACACCAGAAACAATACCTTTTTGATATTCCAAGAGTACGACTTAATCAAACTAGAAATGCTCTACAAATCAGGGACCCAGAATGTGGAATGACCTTCCCAATCATGTTAAAGACTGTACCTCTCTCAACCAGTTTAAGATAAAACTAAGCACTACCTAATTAACTCCCTGTAACCTACCTTACCCCTTAATGTCAACCCATGTCTGTTATTTTTAACAATGCTGTTTGTCGACCAAATTGTATTTTTGCTTTTTTTCTGCCATGTTCCCCCCTTTTTTATTTTTTTTATTTTCTCAACACATTTTATACTTTAATCTCAATTAGTATTAAGTTTTAGTCTTTAGTGTTTTTCCTGCCCGAAACGCTTTGCGTAATAGTGGCTTTAGGCATTGTATGTACTAGCTCTATCTATAAATTCATAAATTTTTGTATCACCCTTGTATGTATGTATTTTACCTAAATAAACTTTGAATTTTGAAAATTGAATTTGAATTTGAAAATGTACAGTACATCACATACGATAAAAATAAACCTAATTAAACCAAGTTTTAACAGTTTCTGAAGGAAGTGATACTGTACTGTATAAGTGTTTTGATCAGTGGGCTCAACAGCTCTGGTGAGGAGACAAACTCTTCATATGGCATTGGATTCTACATAGCAAACATCACATGTAATGGTAGATATTCTGTAATTTTACTTAACTGCAGTGCGGTACTGTACTTCTATAAAGGTCACTCACACATGATAATGAGTAATCAAGCTTCCACAACAGTGGATAATAATGTAATGGCACACAAACGAGAATTCAATGTTCCAACATGCCATAGGAAGTGTAGCCACCAGGCAGGTATTACCTGGAGAGGGTTCTGGGAGCTGTTATCCCCGAGCCCGGCCTGAGGCCAGGCTCGAAGCACACCATGATACTATTGTCATGGTGTGCTTGTCTACGCAGGTGAATGTCACCAAAGATCAGCAAATGGCACTCGCAGACATCAAGGCACCAAAAACTGGAGCATACTCTGGATTTTTTTGTAATTATCTATAATAATGTCCATACAATATTTACATATTTCATAAACCCTTTGCCTAATGACAATTCACAGCTTGAAGGAAATATTTAAGATATCTGACAAATATATTTGGTTTATCTCTTAGTTTTTTTTAAATAAAACTACCAAGAGCTACCAATGTCATATATGTAATGTCTAGTTTTATTTCTATTAATCTACACATTTTGTTTTTATTTAAATGCCAGTTTTATTTTTGTCAATGTTAATTTGATGTTTCATTTGCTAGCATTTGCAAGTTGTTGAGTTGTGTATGAGAGAATGTATGTTTAGTATTGTGTAGCTTTCACACACTTTTGTGGGGGATTTTCTTGTTTTCTGCCTCCGCCACTGTAAGGGGAGCTGGACTCGGCTAGCTGAGGTAGTGCCTTGGGTTGCACTCTGAGGTGCCCGCCTCCATGGTGAGTTTATCTCAGTTTATCTCCCACTGACACCAAGATCTGCATATCCTTAAGCGATTTTTTTCAATGTATACATGTTGAATTCCACGTGCTTTTTTTAAATTAAATGTAATGCACACATCTCACTGGTATGTTTGAGCCCCACAATTTGAGTTTTATTGTTAACTTAGTGTTCCCTCTCGTATTTGACATGCATCTTTATACTTTTTACTTTGTATTCCTAATTTTAAATAACGTACATAAACACTATATGAAAGGAGGAAGTCGGCTATATATTTACTAATTACCTCTACCCCCCTTTCAAGATAAAAATCAGTGGTTTTCAACCTTTTTGCATTATGCCCCCTTTTCACCATACTGTATGTTATATCAGAATGTCATTTCTCCCTTTTCAACATTGCCTCGACTCAAATGTTACATACCAAATAATATGCATATAATATTGAATATTTTATGCACCAATATTTTTCTATACTGGTACATATACAGTTACTTGCATTATTTTTGTAGTGGAGATATTTTTTACTTAACGTGATATACAATAAAGTGTGATGTTCTGTAAATTATTAGAATCTGTAGAATTGTACATCGTACGAAGATCAATATTCCAGTTTAAGTCACCTGAAACCCTAAAATTCACCTCTAAGTAAAATTCCCCCTGATTGAGAACAAATGAGGTGGTAGAGGTACTTGGAATCAAGGTAGAGAATATAAATCTAATTATCATTCTAATATACAAACTGCCACATGCAACAGTTGAGGAATTCACTGAACAGACCCACAAAATAAAGAATATCCTTGATAACCTAGCAAACCCAGTACCAGATATTATCTTCCTTGGAGACTTCAATCTACCCAGTTTACAATGGAGAGTAGTAAACAATAACATTATAGCAGGAAATCAACCTGGAAATAACCAATCACAGGTCAGAGAACTACTGAGATTTTGTGACAAATTCTCGCTCAGTCAGCAGATTACAGAACCGATTAGGAACGAGAACACGCTGGACCTCATATTCACGAACAATGATAGATAATCAGAGACATTACTGTCTCAGACACTACGTACTCGGACCACAAGCTCATTGAAGTGCAAACTAACATCAATAACGGTAGTAGGCCCAAGGGAAGAAACAAGCGAGGAGGGCTATTCAATAAATTCAGTTTTAATAATAAAAGGATAGACTGGGAGAAAATAAACAAGGAACTTACAAACATTCAATGGGAAAATGTTCTAAGTAATAAAAATCCTACACAAGGAATAGAAAAACTAACTTCTGAAGCCTATGAAGTCTGTCTGAAATATGTTCCTTTGAGGAAAGCCAGAAAGAGGTCCAACGTAGAAAGAGAACGCAGACGACACTACAAAAGAAGAAAAAAGTTAACGGAAATGGTGAGGCAAACACGACTTTCCATACAAAGAAGGAATAATTTAAACAGGGAGATTGAAGAAATCGAACAGAGACTGAAGCATTCATATCAGATTGAAGAAAGACAACTAGAACAGAAAGCAATTCAAGAAATAAAGAAAAACCCAAAATATTTCTTCACATATGCTAAATCAAAAGCAAAAACCACTGCCAGTATTGGGCCTATTCGTACTAGTGAAGGTTCATATACTGAGGATGACAAAGAAATTAGTGAAATCCTAAAAAAGCTGTATGAGGACATGTTTAGCACCCCGATACACAGCACGAAAGTGGAGGATCCGGACAACTTCTTTATAGGCGATATCCAAACCCCTGTAAATATAACTGATATCAACACAAGCATGGCAGATTTTGAAAGAGAAATTGACAATATGCCCATGCATTCAGCCCCAGACTCATGGAATTCAATATTTATAAAGAAATGCAAAGTGCCAGTAGCACAGGCACTCAGTATAGAGCTTGGAGCTTGAAGAAGAGCTTGGACATGGGGGAGATACCAGATGTGCTTAAAGCAACAGACATAGCCCCTCTACACAAGGGAGGTAGTAAAGCACTGGCAAAGAATTATAGACCAGTTGCACTAACGTCCCACATAATAAAAGTATTTGAGAGAGTGATCAGGAGTCAGGTCACTCGTTTCATGGAGACCAATGACCTCCACAATCCAGGCCAACATGGATTTAGAGCAGGAAGATCATGCCTCTCACAGCTACGTGACCATTACGACAAAATCACTGAGGCATTAGAAGAAAAACATAATGCAGATATCGTATACACGGATTTCGCAAAGGCATTCAATAAATGTGATCATGGAGTGATAGCACATAAAATGAAGTCAATGGGAATAACCGGTAAAGTAGGACGCTGGATACTCAGTTTTCTTTCAAACAGGACTCAGCGAGTAACAGTCAACCATATAAAATTGAGTCCGAGCGCAGTTAAAAGCTCTTTACCTCAGGGGTACAGTCCTTGCACCACTGCTTTTCCTTATTCTCATATCAGATATAGACAAAAATACAAGTCACTGCTTTGTATCATCCTTTGCAGATGACACTTAGGTAATTACTTAGGTAATTACACAAAAATCAGTATGAAAATGACCTTGGCTGAAGACATTGAAAAACTTTAAGCTGATATTAATAAAGCTTTCGACTGGGCATCAGAAAATAATATGATGTTTAACAGTGATAAATTCCAGGTACTCAGGTACGGTAAAAATGAGGACCTTAAACATAATATAGGGTACAAAACACAATCAAATGTGCCCATAGTCAGAAAACAGCATGTAAAGGATTTGGGAATAATGATGTCTGACGACCTAACGTTTAGGGAGCATAACCAAGCAAATATTGCGTCAGCCAGAAAAATGATCGGATGGATTACAAGAACTTTCAAATAAAGGGATCCCATCACAATGGTTGTACTCTTCAAGTCACTTGTGTTGTCCTGTCTTGAGTACTGCTCAGTACTCACTTCCCCCCCTCAGAGCAGGAGAGATTGCTGAAGTAGAGGGAATACACAGAACATATACAGCACGCATAGACGCGATAAAGCATCTAAATTATTGGGATCGTCTCAAAGCCCTCCAAATGTACTCATTAGAAAGAAAACGAGAGAGATATCAAATAATATACACGTGGAAGATACTGGAGGGCCAAGTACCAAATCTACACAGTAAAATAACAACATACTGGAGTGAACGATATGGAAGAAAATGCAGAATAGAACCAGTGAAGAGCAGAGGTGCCATAGGCACAATCAGAGAACAATGTATAAACATCAGAGGTCCATGGTTGTTCAATAACCTCCCAGCGAGCATAAGAAATATTGCCGGAACAACCATGGACATCTTAAGAGGAAACTAGATTGTTTCCTCCAAGGAGTGCCGGACCAACCGGGCTGTGGTGGGTATGTGGGTCTGTGGGCCACTCCAAGCAACAGCCTAGTGGACCAAACCCTCACAAGTCAAGCTTGGCCTCGGGCCAGGCTTGGGGAGTAGAAGAACTCCCAGAACCCCATCAACCAGGTATCAACCAACCAGAACCTTTGTAATAAGGAGTTTGCTAATTAAACAGCTTGATATACCTGAATATACCTGATGGCCACTGTCTCACTAGTGGCTTCGATGAGGATAGAAAGCAGTTGGATTGTCTAAAGTCCCTTATTAGCCCTGATGATTTTATCAAGCTGAATTTTAAAATTCAGCAACGTTTGGCATTTACAGCTTCAGCGCTTAGGCAGTTCCATGGGTTTATAGAGCTGCCTTCAGTTGGTAGTGAAACTGTTCAACCATCCTGTTAGCCTGAGGATAGTAGACTATCGTTTGGTTGTGTGGTATCACATGAATCTCCCTACAACACAGTGAAGATCAGGGAAAATGGCAGGGGAAAATGGCAGAGGAGCTGGGGGGTAAAAACTGACCAGCCCAAACGCTGCAAGCAAATAAACATAAGACAGGCTCTCTCTCTCTCGCTCCCTCATCAGGTTTGTACAGTTATAGAATATATGTATCAGTGACTTGCTTTTGATTATCTGGTGGATATTAGGACACTAAACAGCTATGTCTTTCTGAATGTGAGATCTCCATGCTTGGATACAATAATCCAAGTGGAGGTGCACTAGAAATTTAAGAGTTGAATAATTACCCTCTTTTCCATGAAGTCAAATGTATACTTGACTATTCAAGCGAACTTGAATTAGCTGATTCCTCAGATTATTCGAGAATGCAATTGTATTATTATTGGTAATATTATAAACCGCTCTAATAGGTGTAGAGGATTTAAGGGATTTGGCTAAGAATTGAGCAAAGGTATATTCACAGTAGTCATCTCTAATGACAGTAATGCAAGTGAAGGTATCTAGCTAATATATATATAACTGTGCCGCCACCTTTTTTGGTCTGGCCTGCGGTTATGAATGGCTTTATAAGGAACAGTTTATTACCTACTGCTCCTAATAGTGCATTTATTCATTAAAATATTAATCCAGTGATCTGGCATTTTGATTGAATATTGATAGGTTAGTGTTATTTTGGAGCATGTTTTAATGGAAGGTTTCCTGGGTAGTAACTGTAGTAGTGAGGAAGATCAATGTGCTGGTTATTGTAGACTGATAGCAGATTTAGTTCATGGTCAATGTCAGTCTGCATGCAGTAAGAATGGAGAAATGCATGCAGTTTGCATGCAGTAAGAATGGAAAAGACTGTTGAAGGATATTCAGATCAGATTAAAGTACAAGAAAGGTGTGCGAAAAAAAGGGGTGAAAATTGGATGTCTACAAAATTGCAGCATACAAGTATGTTGTTGGATAAAACGTATTTAAAATTTAATAATAATAATAATAATAATAATGGTAATATGAAAACAAAATAGAGAACCAATTGTAAATATTAGTAAATATATAGCTCCTGAATTTATTGGTTATAGAAGTAAAAATAGTTAAAATATAATTAACCTTAAGATCGGAACAGAATAAATTGATTTTTAATTTAATTGTAATTTCAAGAATTGATGACGAGATTCAGATAAGTAAGTCACTAGGATACAGGAGTCCGGCATAATGTAAAGAAAGTAATTAGAGTAAATACTAAATCTAAGAACAATTACAGTAAAAGTTCAAATTATAAAAAATAGTTATATTAAAAATAAAACCAAACTTATATCTTGGATTATCACCAAGAACTCCTCTTCTTAGACTGAGAACAGGAGATGCTTTTTCACTCCACAGCGTTACTAACCCACGGGACTGTCTACCCGCCGAAGCCATAAATGCCAACTGTTAAATTTTAAAATCCAACTGGAAATGATCAGGGCAAATGGGGGGACCATTTACAAGCTGCCGGCTTCCTATCCCCGTCGAGGCCACTAGTGTTAGTGGCCCTTAGGTAAATTCAGGTAAATTATTGAGCAAATATATCTACCAAGTTCATTACTTATGTCAGTAAAAATAGTTGAGTGTAAGTAAAAAATAAAGATCTGAGCAAATAATAATACAACTTGGATAAGGATATGTTATATATAAACTGACAAAAGGAACATGGAGCAGACAAAATGAAAATATTATGTTTTTAATATGAATAAATGAATTTAAATTCAAAATGATTAGTTAACCAGCAGCCAGATAATTAAGAACTCTATAATTTCTTAAGTTATGACTATAATACACTAATATTATAAAATAGTAAAACAGTTGGAAAAGATATGTAGTATGAACAGACAAAAGTGGGCTGTATAATATAGAATATTAAATTATAAAAAAATAGTTAAAAAGTAATATTAAAAATGAAATGCCATGTGAATGGCAAACATGATGGCACTAATGCATTAAGAAATCAGATATGAAAGAATGACCCACATATTGGGGAATTGTATAAGACAGGTTTTCTTAGAAACCGATATACCAAACTAATAAAAAATGGCTTCCCATCTTCTGAAAATGAATTACCGTTGTATTGCATACATTTATCTTCCCACTAACAGTCTATGGGTCATTCTTGCATATCCGATTTATTAGTGCATCAGTGCTACCATCCATTCATGTGGCAATTTTTTGGAAGGTTGGCCATGTCATGAGATTGGCCAACTCCATTACTTCTCACAGCCTACTGGAACCTTCAGTAATATCCTAACTCTGCTGCCAAGTGGCTGGAAAATCTGATCAGAATTATGAGCGTGACTCTTCAAAAAGCACAATAGATGGATTCTACTGTGATACAGAATCACAATAGAATCCCTAAACATGCTAAACACACACTTATTCCACACATTCTTTTGTGCTAATTACATGTACAAAATTTTGCTCATAAGTGCTAATCCTGAGCTAAAACTCTTCCTTGATAGATATAATAAATAGAACCCATGAGCATCACACCAGAAATAAATGTCTCTGATATCCCAAGAGTTAAACTAAATCTGTGCAAACACTCCATGCAAATAAAAGGACCCAGTCTATGGAACTCACTCCCTAATGAATTACAAAAAATTCCAACCTATATCTTATTCAAAAGTAATACCAAAAATTACCTAATTTCATCCTCACTTTCCTACCTTGTGCTTCAAACTCATATTGCATCTTATGCTACCCACTCCCCTAATATGAGTACTGTACTTAAGACATGCAACTTCACCAATGCAATCATTTCCATCAATTTGTATTGTAGTTATCATGTTAAACTCAAATTTTGCTACAATGTACCTCTTAATAAGCTTATATGTTAGATTAAGAACCTGCCCAAAATGCTATGCATATTATTGTAGTAGCTTTGCAAGAATGTAAGAACACCAATGTACCTTCTTGTCTATAAATAAATAAATAAATAAATAAATAAAAGGAAAAGAATATGAAAAAAATATTCTAACCGACAAAAATGAGGGCAGTAATCAGAAGCAAAGTATTGAACTGGAGAAATGTCATGAGTGGAGTACCACAGGGGTTAAGTTCTTGCACCAGCAATGTTCTTTGTCTACATACACTTGAGAGGATGTGCAGTGACTTAATATCTAACATTCAAAGATTTATGTAAGGGGGCCGAGTGCTGTCTTGGGCTGGAGTTTATTGTTCTAATTACTGATTGTGTTGAGTAATTAGGGGGTCGTATATGATTTTGGGTAGTAGAACCCCCTGACACAGACACCATATGAGAGATAAGGTAGGGAGATAAAGCATTACCAGGGCAAGGTGAGGTACATAATAGCTTATTTTAGAAAGAATGCCAACTGTTTTTAGAATTTTTTTTAGCTATATCTTGTATGTGACCATGGAAATTCAGTTTGTTATCAGTGAGAGCAACAAAGAATTTACCATCTACAGTACTTTGCTATTAATTTGGATATTGTTAATTCTTAGATTAATTTTATCAGTGGATTTATTAACAAAAAAATGCAGGGTATGGAAGATTTTATCAAACTAAACATAGCTGCTGAAGAAATACAAGGAAATTCACTTTCGTAAACAAGAGTGGTAGACGGTTGGAACAAGTCAACCGAGAAGTTGGTGGAGGCCAAAACCATCGGCAGTTTCAAAGCATTATACTGTACTGTATGACAAAGAGTGCTGGGAAGACGGGGCACCACAAGCGTAGCCTCATCCTCTGACTACACTTAGGCGATTACATATGCTACTAAAGATTTATGCTGATGGTTCATTTTAATTTACAGCACACAGTATATAATACAAAACAAATACAGTATGGTGGTAAATAATAATAATATAAATTATACTAAAATAATTAAGAGAAACTTACTTGTTGACAATCCCACACAGGAAGACATACTTCAGCAGGTCTTAACTTCCTATGTCATCCTTGCTGTCATGATGCCAGCACAGCGACACGATGGACAGCAATACTGCCGGCACCAACATTAATAGTAATGTGATGCTTCCAGATATCATCATCCCAGATCAATAAAAGTACACAATCATGTACAGATCTGAAACCATAGTTTTTAGTTTAGTTCAGACAGTACCAAAGAAAATTTGGGATAAAATTTGAAATCATAAAACATATATCTGTTAAAATACAGTATTGTATTGTATTGTAGCGAGTTAATCTTATACTCGCTCCATTTTCTCATTATCTTCATAGCATAACTAATTACAGAAGCTACAATCCTTTCCCCAATACTCTTCTCACCTTGTTGGAGGGAGCTGAGGTGTAATCACCATATAACCCAGCGATGGGAGAACAGCAAACCAGTACAATCTCCAGTTAAGAATGTAGTACTGGGCTTGGGCAGTTCTAGTAAACCCAAAACGCTACAGCTTCGACATAGAGCAGACGGCAGACTACGACCGCATACAGCTACAACGCTCTCGCTCCCCGAGTTCAGACACTCGCAATTCCCAATCGAGCCGCCACGCTCTCCCGCATAGAGCTCCACGGCTCCGGCCTCACTCAGCTCTCTGCTCTGCTCCAGGCTCCGTCTCAACGTCTACGACACTGCTGTATCCAGAACTACTAAATAAATATGAAACTCACTAAACACTGTGTATCTAATCAACCCAACAACGTAACATAATCGTACGTTACATTGGTGACCCCAGAGAGTTTCGACGATACCCAGCCACGATGGACTACAACATGGATTCTCACTGGACCTTCAACTCCTGCTGTTGCTTGCTGTGGACCACCTCGTGCCACCTGTCACTGAACGCTGCCAACACCCTCGCCACAGCTATGATTTTCACCGCGATCGTCTCTGCATTTTTCATCAACTACAGCTTCCTGCACAGCGAGTGCTACTTACTCATCTGACAGTTTCATCAGCAACTACATCATGTGGGATCTACAGCCTGTCCTGCCGACTCTCTGTCGCTGCCAGGGCACTGCTTGTTCTACAGGGACGCCCACGACAGCTGCTCTTTCGTCAGATTGATCTAGCGGTGATCGCAAGTTCTCCCTGCCCTCTGGGGAAAGAAAACGGGGTCTCATCACTTTTGTAAATAACAATATTCCCGCACAGATTATCAATGACCTGCACATGGGGGATGAGTTTGAGTCACTGGGAGTAACCCTTTACTTAAACAATAATGCCCTTCATATAATCAACCTATATGTGCCACAGAGTAAACTTGACCTTGACACACTGCCTGAATTTGTTAATGAAGAACCTACCCTGCTGGTCGGTGACCTTAATGCCAGACACCCACACTTTGGTGCCAACTGTCATCAGCCCAATGTCAATGGACGGAAACTGTCACTCTTTGTCAGGGGAAGTGAAAACCTTAGGGTCCTGGGTGATGAACAGCCAACTCACCTCAGAGGAGGAAGATTAGACTATGCTCTCCTGCTGAATGCACAGGACACGGATGCCAGTACACACATTGTGCACAGTTTATGTAGTGACCACTGGGCACTGATTACCACTGTCGACATGAGCAAGAGAAGAAAAGAGACAAATAAAAGAAAAAGGTTATCACTCGGACCAGATATGAGGCCGCACTTCATAAACAGGATGAGTGACTGGTTCACGGAATACCAAATCCCAGAAGACATTGACACATTTGTTGATGACCTTAATCACCAATACGCCTGGGCGAAGTAACCCTCAGAGGAAGAAAATAAAATGGTATGAGAATTATTACATAAAGATGCTTAACGCAAATGTACGAGACATGAGTAGAGAGTACCGGAGACATCCCACTGAGAGTAACCAAGAGTTGTTTAAAACTGTGTGTCAAGTAGCCAGGGAAGAGAAGATTAAAGAGCGGGAAAGACAATGGCTTGAGTTCACTAGCTCTATTGGACGGGAAACATCTGCAAGACAGGTGTGGGCAAAAATTCAGATAGCTAAGGGTGGCAGAGCCCGGCCTGCGGCTCACAAAGACCCCCAGGGTAAGGCTGAAGAACTAATTCACAAGTGGAGTGATGCAGCATCCTCCTCCTCCCTCCCTGCAGAAATCAGCAGGGAACAGCTCCTGCGACATGATGACAGAAGAATTAGGATAACAAGAGCACTGTCTAGTGATGATGAATATGGGGACCCATTCACAGCCCAAGAAGTAAGGGGCGCTATGAAAAAGGGTAAAAGTACAGCACCTGGTGAAGATGGCGTCACCTACGACATACTCAATGCACTGTGTGAAGTGTCTGGGAATCCACTACTCCACCTGTTTAACAAGTCATTCCTAAGTGGAGTGTTGCCCACACAATGGAAACACGCAATAATTGTTCCCATACCGAAGCCCAATGACCCTGGTAATTACAGACCTATCAGTCTCGTGTCATGCACTTGCAAGATGCTTGAAAGGATCATCCTAAACCGACTGTTGCACAAAATAGGCAGGTTAGGGGAGGGGGTCAATGGATTTGTTAAAGGACGGAGCACAGCAAATTGTATAGTTAATTACTTGGCTAATGACACGGCTAGGTACTCTGTATTTGTGGACATCAAAGGAGCCTTCGACAAAGCACAGGGGATTGCAATCCTAGACGAGCTTGCATGCATGGGTGTCAAGGGGAGACTCATGAAATGGGTTGAAGACTACCTCACAGGAAGGAAAGCCAAGGTTTGCTTCAATGGAGCAGTCTCCAGAACAATGAATATGGAACTCGGGACCCCCCAAGGCGGAGTCTTAAGCCCTACACTATTCAATGTACTTATGAACGCCATTGCAAATATTGATTTTCCGGAAGGAACACAACAAGTGGGATATGCAGATGATGTCCTAATACAAGCTCCCACCTTGGGAAAAATTGAACAGTCCATTGAACTCCTTGGAAGGAAGTGTATTGAGCTCGGTTTCACTCTCTCCACAAACAAGACGAAGGCATACTCCCATCACAAGCGGAGAGCAAATGAAGAACTGCAAATTAATGGTGTAACACTTGAATGGGTTGACCACTATCGGTATCTTGGCGTCACTGTCGGCTCTAACAAGGGGAAGAAAGAGGAGCTCAATCAACTCATAGGAACATGCAAAAGTCGACTCAGGGCACTGAAAGCTATGACCTGGAATGGACATGGAGCCTCTATTGCCGTGCTAAAAATGATGTACACAGCCTATGTGCGCTCCGTCATAGACTATGCCGCACCAGTTCTGTGCACCTACTCCCAAAGCGATATGAAAAGGCTTGAAAGCATTCAAAATGAAGCCATGACAATCATTCTTGGAGTTCCAAGAACTGCCAAAACGTCTAATCTACGAGAGGAGTTGTCCCTTCCCAGTGTTAAAAGCAGAATTCAGGAGCTGAATGCTAAGCTTGCAATTAGGATAGCCAGAGATCCCCATTACAATGATATTGCTAAGAAAAAACTGAGCTCTGTGCTACTTTCAGGGGGAAACAGGAGAAGCAAAAAATGGCATCACAGATCAGTCTGCTACCTCGAAGAGCTTCACCTGCTTGAGCAAGCCCGTGAGCTCCTGCCTGTAGAGAGGTTACCTCCCTGGGAGGATGACTCATGCAAGATCATCATCAATGAAATGGCAATGAAAAAATCCAACATGTTACCACAAGAAATGAGGCACAAGTATCTCGAGGAAATTTATAAAGAAGCCGGAGATGAACTAGATCAAATCTACACTGACGGGTCATCTAATCCTGTCAATGGCAGGGCTGGTGCAGGATACACGGTAATCAAGGATAATACTTTCCAACGCAGAAATGAAGAAAAAGCACGTATTGAGAACTATGCCTCTTCAACGCAAGCAGAGCTAACTGCCATTGTTATGGCGTTAAGGTTTCTTGAACGGAACACTAATGGTGCAGTGATTTGCACCGATTCAAAAGCAGCACTACAAAGCCTAAGTAAAAATCAGGCAGAAAATCTTGCAATAGTCGCTGAAATTAAGAGAGCTGTGAGAGTTCTTACCAATCAGGGAAGAGTCATCAAGTTTCTGTGGATCCCCTCCCATGTTGGGATATGTGGGAATGAACGAGCAGATGTGCTGGCTGCTGAAGGCGCTGAAGGAGACCATATTGAATACTTCATACCCAAGACTCTACTACAAATTAGAGGTATTGTCAGGCAACATCACCGTGACAAGGTAACTGAGGAAAGGAGGATAGAAGCACAAACCAGTGAATCTGTACGATGGTACAACATTGTTGCAGCTGGCAATCCCAATCATTATGGCCGAAGAGGAGGAGGACGAGGGAGAGAATCAGTAATAGCGAGAATCCGTCTTGGATACAGATATCCATGGAGATATGGAATGGAAACAACAGTTGAGCAGCGAAGTTGCAGAATCTGTGGTGAGAGTGATGGACACCGCCTTGACCACTATCTACGTGAATGTGAACACCTGAGAGACATCAGAAATATGTGTAGATTAATAAACCCCACATTGTTTGAGTTAGGAAAACACTATTTGTCAAATATTGATATTGTTCTTAAAAGATTTCCCCATTTTGCACCCGCAAGATAACGTAAGCTTTTAAGGGTTGATAGATGTTGATCTTCTTGTTTGAGGAGCTGTTCACTTGAGACAGTTAAGCAAGTCCCAGCTATAATACGTATTTCTAATAATATCTAACATAACTAGCCAGAAAACATTTAAGACTTATTGAAAAATACATGTCTGGAAGTTAAATCGACTTCTAGTGTTGGTCTATAGATACTAATCATTATTCGTTAGTATGCGTTTGCTACTTAAACCATTTACTGTACTGATGTAAAATCTCCCATGTCTCTTTACATGGCTTAGGCACATTGGAAAAGTGGGTAGCACAAGATACAGTGCGAGTTTGAAGCACTAGGTAGGAAACTGAGGATGAAATTAGGTACGTTTGGGTTTTACCTTTGAATATAGCAAAATTGATACTAGAAATGTTCTAGCATCCATTATAAACAACATTAATGCAAAGAGCAAGACTTTCAGTTTCATTTGTATGGACACCATCTCACATATGTATTGTCCAGCATGACAGACAAGTCTGCTAAAACTGCATCGATAAGCCTGAAATTGAGTTGGATATGGGCATTCCAATCTCTGTTGTAAAAGTTGCAATATTTCAAGAAATTAGGGAAGACAGAAAAACAGTTACTAACACACAAAGGCCAGAAAGCAAGAGTATAAAGAGCTATGACTTTTAGAACGGAGAATTATATGTACGGGCAGTATAAAACATCCACTAGACAGTGTGACATTGTAATTGCCAAAATTAGGCTGGGATATGGATATCTATTGCAGGCAATGAATTTCCCAATGGTGAACATTCCAATTGTAAACTATGTGAACAAGAGCTAGGGCATACTCTCCAACACTATATCTGTGATTGCCGTTATGTGACTTCAGACCAAATGGTGTGAGGTACTTAGAGCTCTGTAATTATTTCATACACTCATGAATATTGGAAGATATTCTTTTGCTGTACCCAGATTTTGCTGGTGGAGACTAATTGATCAGCCTACATTTCATGTTCTCTTATGATTTTTAGTCAGAGCTGATTTGTTTTTGTATTAAGGCTGGTATTTGCTCCCCTGATTCCAAGTTTGACTGACCATCCTGTGAAATGGGAATATTAGAACTTATGAACTTATAGGTTGTTTTATTATCTACACTGTAATCTTTCATGTAGAATAGGTAGCAGGACATTGCTGTGTATACCTAAGCTTGTTAATAATAAAAACAAAACAAAAATAGGTTGGACAGTTTTTTAATTCGTTAGAGAGTAAGTTCCATAGACTAGGTTTCTTTATTTGTAGTGTTTGCACATATTTAGTTTGACGGGATATCAAAGAGATATTTATTTCTGGTGTGATTATGGGTTCTACTACATCTGTCAAGGAAGAGTTCAAAGCAGGATTTGCATTTCGATGCCTACTTGGTCCAAGCAGCGAATCTTAAACAACAACATCCCACCACCAACTCCCTGCTCTCAAGAACTTGCTAGACAATGTATAACATTTATTT
The DNA here is from genome assembly GCA_020271785.1 of Procambarus virginalis. Taxonomy (NCBI): domain Eukaryota; kingdom Metazoa; phylum Arthropoda; class Malacostraca; order Decapoda; family Cambaridae; genus Procambarus; species Procambarus virginalis. Next base: position 5,104,097 of record WNGS01005997.1, read on the forward strand.
ATTTATATATATACAAGAAAGGTACATGGAGTTTGTGAGGATACATAGCATAGTGATCACATTCTCGTAAAGACACTAGTACGCTCAGTGTTTCGGGAAAGTCCTTAGTCTAACAGATAATTTTATGTAGGTAAATTCTAGTAAAATGTATAAAATGATAACAGGTTCATTGCAAGAAAAAGAAATGAGATGAGAGAGATTTGTAGGTATATTAAAGCACATTGGTAGCTCAGATTGATTGCACTGACAGCTTGAATGGTAATTTAACAAAGATTAATAGGTACAATACAGTAAATTGCTAGCACATATAAGAAAACAGCAATGATCACAATGATAAAGTTATTCGGATTAGGTACATAAAGATGGGAGATTGGGTAACACTAGATACAGAATAATTTTAAAGCACAAGGTAGGAAACTATGAAGATGAAATTAAGTACTTTTTGGTTTTGTTTTTGAATGAGGCAAAAGGTGGAAAGCTTTTCAATTCATTAGGGAAATATAGCAGGTTAATAAAGAAACCTAGGTTTGGCGATAAGGGGGTTAAGATAAAATAATTAGAGTAAAAAACAAGAAAAGTCAATAACAAAGATGACACATTTAAGAAAAAACCTTTGGAAAGGAAAGGCAGAGCTATAGTACACTTAGGTAGTACTGTAGATGAGAGTATAATTTATATTCTGGTTATACAGCTGTTATCCCACAGTCATCCAGGAGAGAAGTGAGGTGTGCCTTAGTGGTTATTACACAAGTTTTTCCAGAGTCAGTCTTCCTAACGATTATTTTTCCATCTGGCACAAAACAATGTTTAATTGCAGTGGAATTTTTGCAGAGTCCACGTAGTTTAAATAAGACATTTTGTCTGAACCTGGTTAGACATTCATTCACATAAACAGTTTGTTTCTTCAATCAAATCAAATCAAATCAAATCAAATTAACTTAAGAGACTGCGGCTCTGATAAGGTTTGACTTGCGGGAGGCCTGGTGGGGGAGGTCAGGGCGTAGTGAGGTAGGGTTAGTGTTATCCCGACAATAACATTAATATTTATTAAATGATTCTTGGAGCTTATGATCACCGCCCCATCACTATTCTGTCTCCCGCTATCTACAACCAGGCCTGAGCACATGGAGGTAAGAATATAATAAGGGTAATTATCAAAAGACAGCTGAAGGTAAGGTAAGTTTATTTTCAGGGGAAAATCAGCCAAGACACAGGAATAGAACTTACAAAACCTGGCACAGAGATATTACCAAGTCCTCCGAGTCAGAGAGGGACTGTTGAGCTGTTGGTGATTTAGTGCGTACTTGCTTCTGGCCTGTGAGGCGACGAGTCCCTACTTGTTCCTTCTGCAGGTTCTTGTGCTTCTGTCCCCTTTCTCTCTCTCTCTTCTTTTCTGATTCCTTATTTACCTTCTCTTCCTCTTGCTCCGCCTTCTTCTTCATTCTAAGCCACTTCATTCTTTTCTTTCCATTTTGTTTGCTTTTTTCAGCTTATCATCATCTTTCTTTTGCATCTCCTTCTTCTGCTCTTCACTCTTCCTCACATCACCGTCACCAACCTTGGAGGTTTTGCTTCTCTCATTCCCCATTGTTGACGAGTAAATGACTATATAGCCTCACGTACGTTGTCTTAATATCCCAGATAACCGTAATATTAGTTAGGGGAAGATGCAAGGACATTCTGATCTCCATAAAGGAAAATAAGAGCAGGCCGGATGATACCACAGCAGGCGCAGGGCCGGATAGGGACCCGGCACTGCCCGGGTCATCCCTGTGTCCTGGTCTCCCCTTACCCCACCCACACCCTCCCCATCTCCACCCACACACATACACCTTCCCCATCTCCACCCACACACATACACTCTCCCCATCTCCACCTACACCCACTGTCTCCCAATATCACAATACCACTGTAACCATTTTCACTACACACTATTTACATTACTTCAACCAACGGTTTGTGATCAGAATGCAAATATGCCATCTGGACATTAGTTTTGTATGTCGATATCCGAATTCACTTTTTTGTATTAACACATTAGGTATACATGCATTCGTGCAGCTGCCCTAGACTATATGAAGTGGAGTACAGTGTGTCAAAAAAGTTAGCTACGTGATGCTAAAACTCCCCATCACACAGGATAGTCATACAGAGGCATGTGATAAGTAGTCTGCACTGACAGCCTCTGGGAGCATTATGAGGATATCATCATCAACACAAGAGTGAATAAGGGAGCAGTGATACTAAAAGTCCCCATCTCGCAGGATGGTTAGTCATACAGGCCGTGTGTTCAGTAGCTTGCACTGGCAAATTTTGGATGCAATATGAGGATATCTTCAAGACCACGAGAGTGAATATAGTAATTGCAAAACTCCAGGTACCTCATGCCAACGGTTCTGAATGGTCTAATAACTGAGTATTAAAAAAAATGTAAATGAATACTACCTATACGGACATAGGTAGTATAGGTAGCCACATTTCACATCAACCAAGCGCCCTACGACACTCCCCATACCATCACACATTACCTTGCAAGGTTCCGTGAGGCTTGCCCCAAGTGCATGGCTTACACCCTCACTCTCGCCTGTGTCGTGCTTTGACTTTCCCCTCCTGTAGTTCCTGTTCACCTTCACTACCTCCCTCTTTCTGTCCGGTTGTCTCGCCTGCAACGTTCTCTTTCGGTTAGTATTACTAATATTTCTCCTCGTGTTGTTCCGTCCTTACCCCCGTGGAGGGTCCCCCCCTTCCTCAATATTGCAAATCCCTGACCCACATCTGTAAAGCTTTTACCCCTCCTACAGTTCTGAAACGCCTTTTCCTTGAACACTTTTCTTCACACGCCCGCTCCATTTCCATCTTCACCGATGCGTCTAAGTCTGCGGACGGTGTAGGCTACTCTGTTGTTTTTCCTGACCATACTTATATGTGTCGCTTACCTCCGGAGACTAGCATCTTCATGGCAGAACTTTAAGCTATTCTCTATGCTTTTCGTCTCCTGCTTTCTCGCTGTCAGTTCTCCTTTGTGGTTGTAGTTGACTCTCGCAGTGCCCTCATGACTCTGGAGTTCTTTAATCCAGTCCATCCGGTGGTAGTCGAGATTCAACATTGGCTGTTTCTTATCTCCAGAAGTTTTAAGACAGTTGAGTTTTGCTGGGTTCCCGTCATATTAGTGTCTTAAAATGATTGTGCGGACGCTGCCGCTAAGGAAGCTATCCGCACTTGTCCCATCTCCCGTAAAGGTATTCCTTATTCTGATTTTTACCCAGTTATTCATTCCTCCATTCTTGTCCATTGGCAGGGTTGTTGGTCTTCTGTTACTGGTAACGAACTGAGTACTCTTAAGAGTAGTGTGTCCCTGTGGCCTTCCTCCTACCACCGTAACCGGCGGTGGGAAACGGCTCAGGTAAGGTTGCGTATTGGCCATACGCACTTAACTCACGGACACTTAATGGAGCGCCGTCCTGCTCCTTATTGTCCTAACTGCATTGTCCCTCTTACAATTGTGCATATCCTTGTTGAATGTCCTGACTTCCGGGGCGAGCGTGTGTCTTGCTTTCCGACTGTCCCTCGCGGTCACTTGTCCCTCGATAGAATTCTTGGCGACTCTGATACTTTTGATATCGTTCGCCTTATGCGTTTTTGTTCTCGTATTGGCATCCTTGGTGATATTTAGCGCCCTCTGATTATCCCGCATATTTGATGGTGCTACATAGCCTTCCCGGCTTGGTGCCTTCTTCGATAATTACTTCCATCCGGGTACTGGCATTCTCGTTAATAGAGAAGAGTGTAGTGGGGAAGGAGAGAGTGTAATGGTGGAAGACATGGTGTAGTAGTGAAGAACTAATGATAGGATATAATATGGAAGAACAGGGTGTAGCATAGATATACTAGTCTCAATGAAGATAGAGAAGGTGTAGTGGGGATGGACGGGGTGTAGTGAGGATGGACGGGGTGTAGTGGGGATGGACGGGGTGTAGTGGGGATGGACGGGGTGTAGTGGGGATGGACAGGGTGTAGTGAGGATGGACAGGGTGTAGTGGGGATGGACAGGGTGTAGTGGGGATGGACAGGGTGTAGTGGGGATGGACAGGGTGTAGTGGGGATGGACAGGGTGTAGTGGGGATGGACAGGGTGTAGTGGGGATGGACAGGGTGTAGTGGGGATGGATAGGGTGTAGTGGGGATGGACGGGGTGTAGTGGGGATGGACAGGGTGTAGTGGGGATGGACAGGGTGTAGTGAAGATGGACAGGGTGTAGTGGGGATGGACAGGGTGTAGTGAGGATGGACAGGGTGTAGTGGGGATGGACAGTGGAGGCTAGTTGAGGGCATAGATAACGGGCTATTCATGCCCGTGCTATCTTTTAGGTGGCTATCGCCAATCATTCGAGACATAGAGAGCTAGATCTCACTCCTCCCTAGTCGCTGGTAGGGAAGTACTGATGGGTAAGTACCAGCCACCCCACTCCCCATCACTTCCCCACCTCTCTCCCTACTCTTCCTCCCTATCTTTCCTACCATCCAACAAGCCCTGACTCCCTTCGCCTCTCTCCCTCAATCGTCATCCATTTCTTGCTAATTTTTTCCCCTCTCGCTCGCCCTTTCTATGTACCGTTCTATTGACAGGATCAGGGAGTTCCCCTTTTCCAATATGTTCCAGTTTTATTCATCACGAAACGGTTCTCTTTATCTTCAGCTTCCACGGAGGTTTCCAGGACCCCTGAGTCTTCCAGGACCCAGAGGTTTCCAGGACCCAGAGGTTTCCAGGACCCCAGAAGCTTCCAGGACCCCAGAAGCTTCCAGGACCCAGAAGCTTCCAGGACCCCAGAGTCTTCCAGGACCCCAGAAGCTTCCAGGATCCAGAGGTTTCCAGGACCCAGAAGCTTCCAGGATCCAGAGGTTTCCAGGACCCAGAGGCTTCCAGGATCCAAGAGGCTTCCAGAACCCCAGAAGCTTCCAGGACTGAGATCATACAATATATACTTTTCAGGGGCTCAGCCCCTGAAAAGTATATATACATCTGAGCCAATAAATGAATTAATGAATTATAGAACCAATAACGCTTTATCTGACCCAATAAAAGTGTATATATACAAAAGCCAATAAAAGCCGCATCTTTCCTGAAGTCAGCTGCTGTGATGCCCAAGTGTTTTACAAAAAGATTTTTTCCGGCGTCGCCGGAGTGTGCAGGTACTTACCTGGATTTACCTCGGGTAAACACAATCTATCTAGTGGCTGCGACGGGGACAGGAAGCCACGGGCTTGTCAAATTCCCCCCCTCTCCCATCCCCCATTTTTTTTCTGGTAATTTTTTGTAACCTGATTTTGAACTGTAGTAATGTCCTGGCATTTACGGCTTCGGCGGGTAGGAGGTTCCATGGGTTTATAACCCCTTTGGGTGTGCAAACAACTCTTGTTTTCTGACCCACATTGCGGCTTGTTTGGCTTGAAGTTGTTACCCCCTTTGTATGTGTCATACTTTACCTTTTAAATTGTTGTTGTTATAGATTCAGCTACTGGGAACAAAAAGTTCCAAGTAGCACGGGCTATGGTGAGCCCGTAGTGGACTTACTTGGCACAGGAGCGGGGCTGTAACTGGTACCTTTTTAAAGAAGTGGTCTGTATTTGGGGAGTTAGAGGGTGTGAGAAGGGGGGGGGGAGGTGAGATGGGGGGTGGGGCTCTGAATGTGTGGAGGGGCCGTATGCCTCCACACCACTACCCACCCCACCCACCATAATCATCAAAACACCCTACACATACACCATATAGAAGTAGATACTCTCAATTGCTTTGCAACATCATTGGGAAAAAGTTACCTCAGGTTCAGCTATAGTGATCTTCCCTGATATTGATAAAACACTCAACCATTCAGGCCCCCAACCAATTTTAA
>WNGS01005997.1:5110010-5156285 GCA_020271785.1 Procambarus virginalis
TTCCCGGATGATTTAGATGTCCCTCCACAAATCATAAATACTCTGTGCAATAAGAACACAGTAACGATGCTACGGGTTGCTACCAAGTACTGATGATACTGTTCCAACTATTTACCCTTACGGTAACAAGGGTTTCAATGGTAATTACCTAACGTCCATCCAAAACCTAATGCACTTTGCAGAGGACTAGGATTGTATACCAATTGTGTTTTACACGTCAACCCGAAGTTTAACCCCAGAGAGAGAAGTTCCTTTTCGATCGTGCGAACGGGAAGACCAAAGATTTCCTCTTTGTAAAAATGTAGAAAACACCCTTATCCGGGTCCACTGTCATGTAACCGATGAATGTAAGATACCTAAGTCTTCTTCATTCTTCTTACCTTGCATAAGTACACTTGTGTCAACCACATGTCCCATCATTATAACTTCTCTTATTACAGTTACAAGGAATGTACAAGCATCAACCCAGGAAACCAAGCATCTTGAATATCAGTTCATCCTAGGCACCCTTCCACTGCCTTCAACGTGTTTACCCGCTTCTGCTTTTTAGAAGCAACTGTCAAAGTCCAGCAATCTTAATAACCAAGAATTATCTTCACTTGTCAATGCAAATTTGTCGGAAAACTCTTAACCTCAGGCAATCTCGTAGGGACCGCCCCGATGCCCGCTACCAGCCCTTTGTAGACCCAATGCCCAATCCACAGTGCGCACTGCTTACACGCAATAAATCCACTTTTTTTCTATTTTTCTGTATGAGGTAACTACAGGTCTTCCGTATCGCTTTAATAAACGATACGGAAGAAGTGGATAATTCATTATCGGTTCTTGATGTCCAACGTGGAATCAACCCTTAAGGGGGTTCATACACTAATGTGTTTTAGAAAACCCACTTTTACTGGGTTAGGTTTGAATTTTAATTCTTTTGTTCCACATATTTTTAAGAAAAAGGCAATTAATGGTCACTTTATCTGAACTACTGGCCTTATTTGAGTCGTTCGAATTGGAATAGGACTTTGATCAAGAAGTAATTTGCTTGTGTGAATTGTGTGCAGGTAATCAATGTGTTATCCTTTACATATGATTTTTACTTTTATAAGGAGTATTTGCGTAAATAAGAAATTTCACCCCCGATTCGTGTAGGATTGCTACAGTAGAAGGGGATATTAAATATATTAAAGTGCTACCTATCTATGGAGGTCACGGTAGTAGGTTGTGTAGTGTCTGGTAGGGGGAGGTCGTGTCCTGAGGAAAATGGTGTACGTGCTGTTGGTGGGCATATCCTCAAGTTAGACCTTTAGATTTATTACTTCTGTACACACTACAATATCCCTATCGGCTTTATATTCCTAAATTTAAAGATAAAGGGCCTACCCCCCTGTGCTCTATTATCGTATATAAGTATAATTGTTCCAGCTGTAAGGCTGGATATATCGGGAGTTCCATTCGGGAACTTTAAGATTAGGATACCTTGAGTCACCGGGAGTCTTCTTTTAGGGGACTGGATTACCCTTGACTCTAAACTAGCATTTTCGGAGATTAGAATCCATTGTTATGTGTTTAATCATTCTCTGCTGTAATCCGATTTTAAAATTCTAGATACTTGTATGAATGGCCAGTCCGATTTGAGAATAATGGAACCTAATTCAGGAGCTGACGGAATCCTACCCCTAAATAAGATAACCTTCGGCCCTGTTCAATTGAACGGCTGTATTGCACTAGTAGGGCCCTGTAATTTGCTTATAGTTCATTCTGGTACGCCTAAGTTACTTCTATTATAATTTTGATTTAGTCTCAATTGTTGTTTGCCTTCCCTACTTATGTGTGGCTGACATTGTAAACTATATAATCTTTTTATTAGGATTACAATAATTTTTGTTATTTAGTTTGTTTAATATTTTGGTTTTTAACGAGCTGAGTAGTATTTTTACGACATTTGTCGCCTACTCCTGTTTGTAGTTATATACATTTTTGTAGATTTGTAGTCCGGATATGCAGATGTGTTATAGTCTTTAGTATATATGTTGTAGCTATCAGGTCTCATTCCAGTTGATCACTTCCCGTAAGTTTAATAGTACTTGTTTGTGTAGTTATCAATAAACTTCCTCGTTGTAAGAATGTTTTGACATACGCTTTGGACAATAATAAGTTTATTTGTAATTGATAACTTTAAAGTACGCTTAAGTTGTTTTGTTTTTAATAATTTTCCTTTCTTTGATATGCAATTGTATTCAGTAGAGTTTTTTGTTTTGCCTCTTATTTGCTTGTGATTTCTATTTTCTTTAAGATCTGATGAATCCAAGACGTAATTCGAAACGTTATGAATTTTAAAGTTAAGAATCTGAAACAAGATGTCCAGTATATCCTTGGTTTTCCTAGTTATCTTCTTCTATATCTTAGGTATACGTAGCAATGTGCTGCTTCCCTATTCTGTATGATTTACCACACAGTGTAGATCAAAAGCCAGCTATAAGCTCATCCAATATCCCTCACCTCACAGGACGGCCAGTCATACATAGAATCAGGAGAGATCAAGAAATGTAAGGTGATCCATTAACCTCCACTGGCAAAATCTGGGTACAGCACAAGAATATCTTCAAATATTCCTGAGTGTGTGAAGTTATTACAGAGCTCAAAGTACCTCATACCATTTGGTCTGAAGTTATTGATAACAGGGCAATCATAGATATAGTGTTAGAGAGCATGTCTTCTCAGATAGGACTGAAAACAGATGTTTTTCACCCAGAGGGTTATAAACCCATGGAACCGCCTACCCGCTAAAGCCGTAAAGGCCAAATACAGTTAGAAAATATCCGTAGGACAATTGGCGGGACCTTAACAAGCCGCCTGCTTCTGTTCTCGTCGAGGCCACTAGATAATTAGTGGCCCTTGGGTAAATTCGGGTAAATATATACAATAATTGTCAGTGCATGTTTCTCAATCTTCCGAGCGACAAGGAAAGCTACACAATATATCTTAGAATTATGTAGGTAAAACAAAATGTAACATATTTGTTTACTAAAATGTCGGTGCTGACTGTACAAGTTGACAAAACAGTTTTACTTCGAAATATACTAATTTATAAGAAATTCGAAGTAAATAGGTGACAAGTGACCACGGATGAGCTCCGATATGCCAGTGTTGTGATTGGCTACAGCTGTAAGATGAAAAATGTTACCTTCTCTCTGATTGGCCAACGAAAAGTCCTAGTGACATCCAGTGAGACTTAAGTGAAGTTGCTAAAATCTTCGCAAGTACATCTTCCTGAATCGGACGTAGGAACGTTCTTAGGCAATACTTAAGAACCTTCGTAGCACACCGACTTACGAAGAAACACATGGAGCTTCGTTATCTAGGTCTATATGAGTCTGGCTAACTACTCAAGTTCTATGCCATAATGTTGAAGCCTTCTAGTCAGCTAAGGCTTTAAGTTTATTTACTAACCTATGTAGTTTTAATACCTATAGCAACATTTGTATTGCATGTCTACCAATCGATAATTTCGAGTGATTGGCTATAATAAATCCCCCAGCTTGTGTAGGAAATTACTTGTGTGAAAATTAAACATACACTCTACTTTAATATCTGTTATCGAAATAAATAAACATAAGAAATAATATAGAAATTAATTATAAATATAAACCCTTTAATAAATAATAATTGTTAGTTTAGTTAGTTTAGTTCATTTATTATGCACCCCATACCCATCTTGTGGGCGGTAGTGGAAAGGGTTACAGAGGCACATAATGGGCTCAGGGACTGAACCCCACAATTCATTGAGCTAAGCAAGTTACAATCTTGATGAGCTAGTTACAAAATTCAATATAAGTCGTCACATCAACAATGGGTTCGAGATCGACCTCAAGTACAGGTTCTAAATTAAGCAACTGACATGTGGAGAGCTAGTGTCAAAATTTATATGTTTGTCCTGCACACCGCCCCCAATCCAGTGGACAGCGGTGGATAGGTTACAATCACTCAGTTACTACCTACAGTTAGCAAATGGGGATATTTGGCTAAAATTTCTGGTAGCAGATCATTTTGAATGAAATATTTACACATCGCTGGAACATTGGTTATAGAATTGTCTCTAAATTCACGTATCTTTTCGCACTCCATCACATAGTGACGGAGGGTGTGCGAATAATTTTGTTGACACAGTTTACATTTGGTCAGGTCTACATCGGCAGATAATGAGAATTCCCAGAGATACTTGTAACCGAGTCTAAGCCGAGCAGCAGTAACATCTAGAAGTCTGCTTTTATTGGATGAACCATATATGTGTGGCTCCTCTTGCATGATAGTATGATGATAGATGGAATTACTGGTGTCAATTTCACTTTGCCTCAGATCTACAAATGTAATTAAAATAAATACATAAATCCCACGAGTCAGTTTTTCCCCCACAGAGTAGAGCAAGTGTGTACACTTGCCCGCCACAGTCATTGAAAACGGGATTCAATAACGGGAGTACTGCGCCATACTTGTTGTGTTGTCAAGAAGAGGTGTCAAGTCTACTCAGTAGAGATGTTGAGTGATTATTGCTCCTGACGTGGGGAGCTCTGAGGGTCGTGTCTGTGGACCGACCAGTTCACCTACTGCAGAACAGTCCACTAAGGATTATCATCGATCATCTGATAACTGGAGGTGAACGTTATCCAATATTGGTTGGTACAATATTGGTTCTTCGCTATAATCCAGTCTACCTGCCACATCAATCTTCATCTACAACAGCTGTGGAATGGGTATGTCAGGTGTGAATTTTATGGTAATAACTCATTTCCGGGTTAGTGTATTGCGCACATTAATTTTGGTGATAAAGTAAATCACCCAATCTCGTATTAGAGAATTAACTCTCAAAGAGTTTTTCCCTCTAACGGATGGGAAAAAACCCATCCTGCCCTTGTGTGGCAGTGCACAATAGAAAGTGGTTTTCACATATCCATACATTAAAACATTGATTGTAACCATGATATATATGTGCTTCAGCCTACAGTTTAGACCTATTGTCTTATGAATGACCCTCTGTCCTGCGTGATAGTAATACCAGCATTATCCTCACTTTAATAAGACTTAATCGAAATCCTCAGATTAGGCAAAATAGTAATTAATTGTCAATAAAGATAATAATAATAATAATAAAACAAGGAGTTTTTCTCTGTGGTAGGATCCAAGGAAATTGTGAAAGTGTAATCTGTCGGTGACAGCTCTGACCTTTCGAGGTGTCGGTTCACTAGTGGTGACCGACGGACTGTGTGCGTGAATTATATATGAACACATTTGAATTAGGATTGTTGAACATCTGTTTACAGAATTGTTGAGAGATTAGTTACGACGGTTGGTGACACGTAAGTGGTGTGGGTAGTAGGGTTGTCTCCGTGACAAGTAATATATTTTTATTTTGTGTGTATATTGATTGTGTATTGTGTATATTGATTGTGTATGGTGTAAGTGAGACCTTGTTAGTGGCTTCTCTGTGTGACAAGCGATAATTGTCTGATTAATTATTGAAGTCATTAACATAATTAGTAAAGTCATTAACGTAATTCATTGTTATCTTGATGTCTGAGTGTGATTGAGTAATTAACATTATTGTGGTTAATTAACGTAAATTAGTTGAGTAATTGAATGTCTTTGTGTCATTGTTTGAGTACAGCAATTTACTTGTGATTAACGTATTGTGAACATTGCTAAAGTAATATACAATGACAATAAAACAATAAATTGTATTGTTGTAACTTTCTTGGTGACAGTGTTTGTGCATTCATTGTTGTGTGTTCGTGTAGTGTTTTAATATTTACCAAGAGTGTTCACGTTAGTGTCAGGTTTGTTCACTAGTGTTCATGACCGTCCAGTGGGTCCAAGACTGTCTCTCTCTTTGTACTTGTCAGAGCGGGGGTGGGGGGTCTGAAGACCGACTGTTAGGGTGTGTTGACAGCTATGAAGTGACACTCTTGAATTAACGTAACGTGGGAAACTGTGTATTAGAACGTAATTTGTTGAATAAATTCATTTTGTTACACCTTTGATGTCATCCATCATTCTGAAGTACTGCCATCTTCATTCATTTTGCTACTTTCATATAAAACTTGTCTTGGCTCCGAATCCAGCCATCTTAACCCCAATCACTGAATATAAATTTGGTGTGAGGACCCCGTGAGGTGTGAGGGAGCCGGTCGGCCGAGCGGACAGCACGCTGGACTTGTTGATCCTGTGGTCCTGGGTTCGATCCCAGGCGCCGCGGCGAGAAACAATGGGCAGAGTTTCTTTCACCTANTCTCGGTCTTTAGGTGATCATCATGTGCACTCTCGGTGGTTCAGGTGATCATCATGTGCACTCTCTGTGTTCAAGTGATCATCATGTGCACTCTCGGTGTTCAGGTGATAATCATGTGCACTCACTGTGGTCAGGTGATCATCATGTGCACTCTCGGGTGTTCAGGTGATCATCATGTGCCCTCTCGGTGTTCAAGTGATCATCATGTGCACTCTCGGTGTTCAGGTGATAATCATGTGCACTCACTGTGTTCAGATGATCATCATGTGCACTCTCGGTGTTCAGGTGATCATTATGTGCACTCTCGGTGTTTAGGTGATCATTATGTGCACTCTCGGTGTTCCAGGTGATCATTTGTCACTCTCTGTGTTCAGTTGATCATCATATGCACTCTCAGTGTTCATATGATCATAGTGTGCACTCTCTGTGTTCAGGTGATCATCATGTGCACTATCTGTGTTCAGGTGATCATGTGCACCCTCAGTGTTCAGATGATCATCATGTGCACTCTCGGTGTTCAGATGATCATCATGTGCACTCTCGTTGTTCAGATGATCATCATGTGCACTCTCGGTGTTCAGGTGATCATTATGTGCACTCTCGGTGTTTTGGTGATCATTATGTGCACTCCCGGTGTTCAGGTGATCATTTGTGCACTCTCGGTTTTAAGGTACCATCATGTGCACTCTCGGTTTCAGGTGATCATCATGTGCACTCTCGGTGTTTCAGATGATCATCATGTGCACTCTCGGTGATCAGGTGATCATCATGTGCACTCTCGGTTTCATCATGTGGTCTCTCGTGTTCACTGGATCATCGTGTGCTCTCTCAGTTTGTAAGAGAAGATCATCACGTGCACTCTCGGTGATCATGTGATCATATGTGCACTCTTAGTGTTCAGGTGATCATTATGTGCACTCTCGGTGTTCAGGTGATCATTATTTGCACTCGGTTTTCAGGAGATCATCATGTGCACTCTCTGTTTCAGGTGATCATCATGTGCACTCTTGGTGTTCAGGTCTTTATCATGTGCACATTTTTGTGTTCAGCGATCCATGTGCACTCTCGGTGTTCAAGTGATCATCATGTGCATTCTCTCGGTGTTCAGGTGATCATCATGTTTAATCTCTGTGTCCAGGAGATCATCATGTGCACTCTCGGTGTTCAGGTGATCATCATGTGCACTCTCGGTGTTCAGGTGATCATCGTGTGCACTCTCGGTTTTTAGGTGATCACCATGTGCACTTTCGGTTTTCAGGTGATCATCATGTGCACTCTCGGTGTTCAGTTGATCATCACGTGCACTCTCGGTGTTCAGGTGATCATCATGTGTACTCGCGGTGTTCAGGTGATCATTGTGTGCACTCTCTGTTTTCAGGTGATCATCATGTGCACTCTCTGTGTTCAGGTGATCATCATGTGCACTCTCTGGTGTTCAGGTGATCTTCATGTGTACTCTCGAGTTCAGGTGATCATCATGTGCACTCTCTGTGTTCAGGTGATCATCATGTGCACTCTCGGTTTTCAGGTGATCATCATGTGCCCTCTCTCGGTGTTCAAGTGATCATCATGTGCACTCTCGTTGTTCAGGTGATAATCATGTGCACTCACTGTGTTCAGGTGATCATCAGTGCACTCTCGGTGTTCAGATGATCATCATGTGCACTCTCGGTGTTCAGATGATCATCATGTGCACTCTCGGTGTTCATGTGATCATTACGTGCACTCTCGGTGTTTAGGTGATCATTATGTGCACTCCCGTGTTCAGGTGATCATTATGTGCACTCTCGGTTTTAGGTGATCATCATGTGCACTCTCGGTGTTCATATGATCATCATGTGCACTCTCGGTGATCAGGTGATCATCATGTGCACTCTCGGTGTTCATCATGTGGTCTCTTCGGTGTTCACGTGATCATCGTGTGCACTCTCGGTATTCAGATGATCATCGTGCACTCTCGGTGTTCATGTAATAATTATGTGCACTCTCAGTGTTCAGGTGATCATTATGTGCACTCTCGGTGTTCATGTGATCATTATGTGTACTCTCTGTACCCAGGTAGATCATCAGTGCACTCTCGGTTTCAGGTGATCATCATGTGCACTCTCGGTGTTCAGGTGATCATCGTGTGCACTCTCTCGGTTTTCAGTGATCATCATGTGCCCTCTCTGTGTTCTGGTGATCATCATGTGCACTCTCGTGTTCATGGTGATCATTATGTGCACTCTCAGTGTTCAGGTGATCATTATGTGCACTCTCGTGTTCAGGTGATCATATTTGCTCTCTCGGTTTTCAGGAGATCATACGTGCACTCTCGGTGTTCATGTGATCATTATGTGCACTCTCAGTGTTCAGGTGATCATTATGTGCACTCTCGGTGTTCAGGTGATCATTATTTGCACTCTCGGTTTTCAGGAGATCATCATGTGCACTCTCTGTGTTCAGTGATCATCATGTGCACTCTTGGTGTTCAGGTGATCATCATGTGCACTTTTTGTGTTCGGTGATCATCTGTGCACTCTCGGTGTTCAGTGATCATCATGTGCACTCTCGGTGTTCAGGTGATCATCATGTGCACTTCGGTGTTCAGGTGATCATATGTGCACTCTCGGTGTTCAGGTGATCATTATTGCTCTTTAGGTTTTAAGGAGATCATGTTCTTATAGTGGCCGGCCAGCAGCTGTTTTTCTTATAGTGGCCGCCAGCAGCTGTTGTCTTATTGTGGCCGGCCAGCAGCTGTTGTCTTAGTGGCCGGCCAGCAACTGTTGTCTTATAGTGGCCGGCCAGCAACTGTTGTCTTATTGTGGCCGGCCAGCAGCTGTTGTCTTATAGTGGCCGGCCAGCAGCTGTCTTATAGTGGCCGGCCAGCAACTGTCTTTAGTGGCCGGCCAGCAACTGTTGTCTTATAGTGGCCGGCCAGCAACTGTTGTCTTATAGTGGCCGGCCAGCAGCTGTTGTCTTATAGTGGCCGGCCAGCAGCTGTCTTATAGTGGCCGGCCAGCAGCTGTTGTCTTATAGTGGCCGGCCAGCAGCTGTTGTCTTATAGTGGCCGGCCAGCAGCTGTCTTATAGTGGCCGGCCAGCAACTGTTGTCTTATAGTGGCCGGCCAGCAGCTGTCTTATAGTGGCCGGCCAGCAACTGTCTTATAGTGGCCGGCCAGCAACTGTTGTCTTATAGTGGCCGGCCAGCAGCTGTTGTCTTATAGTGGCCGGCCAGCAGCTGTTGTCTTATAGTGCCGGCCAGCAACTGTTGTCTTATAGTGGCCGGCCAGCAGCTGTTGTCTTATAGTGGCCGGCCAGCAGCTGTTGTCTTATAGTGGCCGGCCAGCAGCTGTTGTCTTATAGTGGCCGGCCAGCAGCTGTTGTCTTATAGTGGCCGGCCAGCAGCTGTTGTCTTATAGTGGCCGGCCAGCAGCTGTTGTCTTATAGTGGCCGGCCAGCAACTGTTGTCTTAGTGGCCGGCCAGCAACTGTTGTCTTATTGTGGCCGGCCAGCAGCTGTTGTCTTAGTGGCCGGCCAGCAACTGTTGTCTTGGTGGCCGGCCAGCAGCTGTTGTCTTAGTGGCCGGCCAGCAACTGTTGTCTTATTGTGGCCGGCCAGCAGCTGTTGTCTTAGTGGCCGGCCAGCAACTGTTGTCTTGGTGGCCGGCCAGCAGCTGTTGTCTTAGTGGCCGGCCAGCAACTGTTGTCTTATTGTGGCCGGCCAGCAGCTGTTGTCTTAGTGGCCGGCCAGCAACTGTTGTCTTGGTGGCCGGCCAGCAGCTGTTGTTTAGTGGCCGGCCAGCAACTGTTGTCTTGGTGGCCGGCCAGCAGCTGTTGTCTTGGTGGCCGGCCAGCAGCTGTTGTCTTAGTGGCCGTCCAGCAACTGTTGTCTTGGTGGCCGGCCAGCAGCTGTTGTCTTGGTGGCCGGCCAGCAGCTGTTGTCTTATTGTGGCCGGCCAGCAACTGTTGTCTTGGTGGCCGGCCAGCAGCTGTTGTCTTGGTGGCCGGCCAGCAGCTGTTGTCTTGGTGGCCGGCCAGCAGCTGTTGTCTTGGTGGCCGGCCAGCAGCTGTTGTCTTAGTGGCCGGCCAGCAACTGTTGTCTTGGTGGCCGGCCAGCAGCTGTTGTCTTAGTGGCCGGCCAGCAACTGTTGTCTTGGTGGCCGGCCAGCAGCTGTTGTCTTGGTGGCCGGCCAGCAGCTGTTGTCTTGGTGGCCGGCCAGCAGCTGTCTTATTGTGGCCGGCCAGCAACTGTTGTCTTGGTGGCCGGCCAGCAGCTGTTGTCTTGGTGGCCGGCCAGCAGCTGTTGGCCATGACAACAGCATGGTCCAGTATGAAGATGATACTCAGGCCAGGTTGGATCCTTTCATTAAAACAATTACCTGGAGCAAGGAACATCAACAGTTTCATCTTTTCCGAGTCAAGCTGAAGCTCGACTCCCTCCAATTAATTTACCCACTTTCTCAGGAACAAACGAGGAAAATTAGAACGAATTTTGAAACAAATTCGTACACCTTGTGAACGCAAAACCATCCTTACCAGAGTAGTAAATTTTCTTATATTATCAGGTGAAGCTAAATCAGTAGTATCCCATCTGAGGTTAACTAGCAACGGCTATGACCTGGCAGTACAACTCCTCAAGGATAATTATGCTGATCCAGAAGTAAGAACATCACATAGTTCATGAGCTGTTGCAGTTACCCCTCACCAGAGGCTACAGCCGATTCACTCCAAGCCTTTAAGCTGGAGATAGAATCCATGATTAAGGCCTTCAGCCTAATGGCCAGTACAACCGATGCTGAATGGGTCTTGAAAATAATCGGCAAGGAGAAAATACTTAGGGACATAATGAGACAAACGAGTGCTCACTACAACAAAAGTATTTCATCCTTTAAGTGAAATATCTGATGGTTTAGGTTTAGTAATTCATCAACTATGTAAACATGACAAATTAAAACCACCAAGTAAACCTTCAGAAACCAATAATAGTAAACAACAGAGTACAACAAGTACTCCAACTAAATCTAAACAAGTTATTTCCACACCAAAGTGGAACCGTGGCAGTGTGGGCACATGTGCGGTGGGACACTCCAAGCCTATAGTTACTGTGTCACCCAAGGCAGTGACTCCAAAGGGTGCTGTAAGTTATGGAACATGTATGTTCTGCCAAGCGGAACATTCAGTATAGCACTGCACCAATTATCCTGATCATGACGCGCATGATAAGCGACTCAGAGTTACAAAATTGCTCGAGGTGCCTCAGGAAATACAACCCCAACGACTGTGAGACCCAATTACACACCTGTAGCAGGTGTAACAAAGGTCAGCATTGTACGGGGACACAAAATTTATATCTCCAAACCCCAAGATGGAAGAGAACATTCCTACGACAGTACAGTACTGCAAGGTGCAACAGAAAATCAGTGCCCTATCGACAAAGTCCAAAAATAATGCGACTTTGAATACTGTCATCAATAATAAGAGGGCCAGGGTCTATACCCGAGGGTTGTTTGACCAAGGGTCCCAAAAAACATTTGTCATACAAAAGGTGGCAGATGATCTACAATTAGAACCTGCAACCCAGGTGACATTAAATATATCGGAGTTCCTGGCTGATACAGGACCTCTAGTCTTCCAGGTGGTGCAACCATCAGAACGTTTATGCAGCTACATCTGTCAAGTACAAGCCATTGTGGTGGACACAATTCCAACAGACCTACATGTACAAGATCTAGGAGCTACTGCCAAATTCTTGAGAAAAGGGAAATAAAATTGGCAGATAAAATTAAGTCTGATCACCTCACCGACAAAAGAATCCTTGAAGGTGCATATTACTAAAACAACTTTATCATTAGTCCAACTAAATATCAGGGAATAAACCTGTTAAAATTCTGCAGAGACAAATTACTCACAGGCCCAGTGTAACGTACGATTATGTTACGTTGTTGAGTAGATTAGATGCACAGTGTTTAGTGAGTTTCATATTTATTTAGTAGTCCGGGATACAGCAGTGTCGTAGACGTTGAGACGGAGCTTGGAGCAGAGCAGAGAGCCGAGTGTGGCCGGAGTCACGGAGCTCTATGTGGGAGAGCGTTGTAGCTGGATGCGGTTCTAGTCTGCTGCCTGTTCTGTGTCGAAGTTGTAGCGTCTTGTAGACGATTAGAACTGCCTACGCTGAGTGCTACATTCTTGACTGGAAATTGTACTGTTTGCTATTCTCAAATCGCTTGCTTATATATGGTGACTACACCTCACAATAAGACAGGAGGGGGGAAAAACCGTTACCTGTAAATAGGGATAGGATTATAGCTTGTGGAGTTAGTGCTATATAGTTATGCCATTAAGATGATGAGATAATGGAGTGAGTATAAGGATTACTCGCTACACCAGTATTAAGCCAGAGAAAACCTATGCCTGCAAACATTACAAATAGAAATTTAAATTTGTCAGCTGATTATACAACTTCAGTAGAAATATACAAAGGAGAATACAGCTGACTATATCAATAGAGGTTGATCTTGATACATCATTTAAAGCTTTAGATTGGCACATCCCTAGCAAATTATATTCTATCCTCCCTAACTAATGTTAAGGACTACCTCCCAGGAAACTATCCAGTCTCTGTACCTCACTCCTGCTAATTCCTCTGATGTTAATGAGATAATCCTTTTTCTTAAAAAAAAGTCAAGTGCCCTTGCTGAGATACCAACTCCAATTTACAAAACAGCCTCCAGATTTCTAGCTTGTGACATTGTTTTGCTCTACATCAAATCACTAACTCCAAACATTTTCGAATATTCTAAAAAAAAAAAAAAGCGAGAGTAACCCCAGTCCATAAATGTGGTGATCTCACTGATGTCAACAATTTCAGACCTATAACAATTCTACCAATCTTGTCAAAAATATTTGAAAACTAATCAACAGCAGCTTACTCTTATCTAGCTAAACACAATATACTTAGCTCTTGCCAATAAGGCTTCAGATCCCAGAAAAGCCCTAACGATGCACTGATTAGTATGATTAAATTTATAACTTCAAAATTTTAACTTTAACTCTCGATAAAAATGAGTTCCCTACGTTGTTCCCTACCTACGTAAGGCTTTTGACACTGTCAACCACCAAGACCTTCTTTTTAAATTACATCAGTGTGGAGTCAGAGGTCACTCCCTCCAATACCTTCAGTCTTACCTTAGTGACAGGCTCCAGTATGTTTCTGTGAATAATTCCCTTTCTCTAACCCTACCCAGAACACATTGGTGTTCCACAGGGCAGCATACTTGGCCCTCTCCTCTTTCTCATCTATATTAATGACCTTCCAAACGCCTCTCAACACCTCAACCCAATTTTATTTGCTGATGACACAACCTTCATTTTCTCCAGTCCTATCCCTCTTGTCCTGAATGATACAGTGAATACTGAAGTAAATAAAGTCTATTTTTGGCTAACTGCTAACAAACTCACCCTTAACATTGACAAAACCTTCCATATTTTGTTTGGTAATAAATCCTCAGATCAAATTAATCTAAGAATAAACAATATCCAAATTAGTAACAAAGTAAAAGGTAAATTCCTTTGTGTTCGCATCGATTACAACCTAAATTTCCAGGGCCACATTCAAAATATAGCAACAAAAATTCTAAAACTGTCGGCATTCATTCTAAGATCAGATATTATGTACCCCGCCCTGCCCTGGTAACATTCTATTACTCTCTCATCTATCCTTATCTCAATTATGGTATTTGTGCTTGGGGTTCTACTACCCCAAAATCATTTACGTCCTCTAATTACTCAACACAAAGCTGCTATTATTACAATAATAAACTCTGGCCCCAGACTGCACTCGACACCCTTACTTAAATCTCTGAATATGTTAAATATTAAGTCACTGCACATCCTCTCAAGTGCACTCTATATATTTCAAACTATGAACTGTAATGCCAATCCTGACCTTAAACGTTTCCGAGAAGGTTGTAACAGAACCCATGGGTACCACACCAAAAACAAATGCCTATTTGATATTTCAAGAGTGTGACTTAACCAAACTAGAAATGCTCTGCAAACCAAAGGACCCAGAATGTGGAATGAGCTTCCCAATCAGTTTATGAGGCAGTACTTAGTTTTTTTCCTAAACTCCATGTAACCTACCTTACCCCCTCAATGTAAAGCCACGTCTTGCTATTTTCAAACAGTACTGTTTGTTGACCAACTTGTTTAACTATTGATTTCCACCATGTTTTGTTTTTCTCCTCCCATTTTTTCCTTTTTTTTCAACTCAATTTATGCTTTGATCTCATTTAGTATTAAGTTTTAGTCCACATTAGTTTTAGTTCCACACCTTACCGGAAACACTTTGCGTATTAGTGTCTTTAGGCATTGTATGTACTAGCTCTATGTAGAACTCTAACATTATATTCTTAACTCATCTTGTATGTATGTACTTTCACCTGAATAAATATTTGATTTGATGTGTTCATGTGGCCTCAGTGGCAAATCAGTGAACAGTAACCTAAACAGCTACAAGTCACTGATCCCACTGCAGTCATAGAATCATACTTGACTGTAGTAATTGATCACATTCAGTCCTCTGGGTTAAATATAATTTAATTAGGCTAGAAACATAGCCTCACAAGAGTTAGCAGGGAAATGAAATCTTCTAAAGACTTCCAACACCTGCAACTCTAGTGCCAGACATCCGTCCTGTACAAACTGATGCACAAATGTGCCATTTACTAACTACTAACCTAAAATTAATCTAATAATTCTGAAGAGGAGTAACAGTGTTCGTTGGTTCTAATTATTGGACTCCAACCCATGTTTCCCCCCCCCTCCCAGAATTATGTCAGAAAAAAACGACCCCATTTATTAACCTTTAATACAATATGAAGATAATATTACTGCTGATTTTGTATTAACAAACTAAGAAATTATCTTATTTATTCAAAGAAAACGAGGATACCATTACCACATTCCCATTAAATTCACCACCTAATAATAATGTGAATTCTTCTTAAAACATCAGTCTCTCGACTGCAAACATCATAAAAACATTTCCCTGGAACAAACTTAACTATCAGTAACAAAACAATATAATTATAAACCCTCTTTCGTTTTCTTGAAAATAACGCTTCTGGAGAAGACCTCCGATTCGGGAAGGAAGAGGGAGTAGCCATTTTTCAACCTGGAACAGAAAACATGTCGTGTTGGCCTCCTGAGGATTTGTGAACAGCAAGTTATTCTCGTGGAGTTGGACAGCACAAATCGACAATAACTTATCCAGGGAAGGCATTGTAACCGTACAGTATTCATAATATGTTATAAAAACTCTTATTTATTATGTAATATGCTGCTTACGGTTATGCTATATGAACAAAAAAAATCCAAGGGTGAGCAATAATTTTACCTTTTCATTTCAGAATATTATATACATGTAAACGGAATAATTTATGTGTAGCAAATGTTCCGGTGCAAACTCGTTGACAGGTAAATTGAGATGTAAAGTTATTAACGTGGAGTCACTCAGAGGAGACCACGTGCCCGATCTTGTCCCATCCTGCACAAAACACCGCGAAACCTGGGGCCAGATTCACGAAGCAGTTACGCACGTACTTAGGAACGTTTATCTTCTTAGCATCTTCGTATTGGCTACGTCAGGATTCAGGTAGGCATTTAAGTATGAAAATCTTTGTAAGTAAACACCGTCGTACTAAGAGCGGTCTAGACCACTGGCAGCTTTACGTAAACTGGATATAACTCAATTTTTCTCTACTACACAAACCGGAGGATTGATTTTATTATAAAAACATTTTTTGCTGGCGAGTCTCATCAAGAAAGGGTCCTTCATGTTAACTATATATGCATTCACTGCTTGAAACTTGTAGTAAATATGTCTTTTATGATAGAATTAGTTTTATAATACTGTATCAAGATATTATTCCAGTAGTTATTAAGTAAATAAACACTGGTGAACATGAAATATGAGAGTAGGTGATGACCCCGGGCTGGTGGGAGCATTTACTATCACCAAATGCCCCTGTTCACCTGGCAGTAAGTATAACTATGGGTGTACCTAACCTATACATTCCCATTTTTAATTTATTTTGTTTGGTTTTATTTTCAAACTAAATCTGAGTAAGACATAAAAGAAAAATATGATACACTGCTGCTGGTAAGGGTAAAAATTTCAAAAACTTTTGTCATTGAATACTTAGGCCTATAATTATGACTAGAACTGAATATTAAGGCCTGTTAAAAAAGAGGAGGGGAAACAAGGGATAGAGGGAGGGATGAAGGGGGATGGGGACTGAAGAGGGTCAAGGGGCAGATGGAAGAAGAAGGGTGGAATGTTGGGGTGGGTAGAGACAATCCTGGGCACCACAGTCTAAACCCCCCCCCCCCCAATATGTATGTGTAATTATATTATGTTAAATTAATATATATATAAGGAGGTACCACCTCTGGTGCACAATTGTAGGGACCCATCGCCTTGGAGAAGAAAATAAAAAGTACTTAGAGAAGACCTTTTGGATCCTCACTGAACACTTTGATATTTACTTTTCCTACCACCCCTATTCTTTTTTTGTATGTGTGTGTATATTGTTACGAGGCCTACTGTGTCTGTGTCGGTACCTGAGATGAGGACCACACAATACCGCCGCGGGTCTTTGCTCCCACACACTTTGGGTGCCACTGGTTACCCTGGGAGCCCTTCAGTCGAACCACAGGTGGAACCGCTGTGATTCAGCCTTGTACCCACGGAAGAGTGAAGACTCGGTACTAATCTCAAGATGTGACATCTGCAGCTTCAGCACCTCTTCCGAGTCTTGTGTGCCGTAACAAAGAGTCATATGCCACCTGTCACACACCTGTGTCACTCAACTACTCATAAGGTCGCCAGCTGGGTTTGATACTCTCCATCCCAGCAATGCAGTTCAGTGGTGAAACACTCTCACCAAGCAATAGTATGTTTCCGGTCGCGTGTCAAAGGTCCTCAGCGTCGTGGAGAAATCACGTCATTGCCGTACCAATTCTCTGGATTCAGGTCTTCCAAGTTGGTCCAACCAGTGGTCACTGAGCACGTCGCTTTCCTCACTCGCTCCTTCACCGAGACATTTTCTCATGGATCCAGACGAGGTGTTTCCCCTCCGGAACCTCAGATGTGACCCGGTCACGGCAGCGCTGCACGTCGTACCCGGCCGGGACTTGCAGGGCGCCACCTCGCCCTCCCAACGTCGCTGCTCACATTCCGTCGCAGGCTAACAACCACGAGTACTTAGCACGTCTTTGCCCACTAGACTCGGCCTCTTCGTGCTCCCCAGGAGTACACTATTCCTCTGCGACAATGGTAGACTACATACAGCTGCTCAATCCACTGAGCGAGGCTCCTAAAACCTCCAATCTCGAGAGCTCACTGATGCACATCCGCTCGCGTCAAAGGTCTGTAGAACTTTGCTGGCGCAGTGACCTGTGGGTCCTGAGTCAGGCCTCCCAGTGACGTCACAGTGGGCCCTGATTGGTTAGCCATGTCACGTGACCTCGGCCAGCCAGCTGACACGCTAACGACTTGGCGTCAGACCGATAGAGACATCGCAATTTTGTATGTACAAGGGGCGTAACCCCCCCCCCCCTTACTTGCAAAACTTATAAATGATAATTTCTCCATAAATATGACATTTATTCAGTAGCCTTTCATATCAAATGTTTCCCTACATCCCAGGGAACCTGCAAGGTAAGTGGATATGACTTTTTAACACTGGCACTGGAGAGAAATAGGAGAGGGAACCTTAGCTATATATATCTCACTTTATTTTAAAATTTCATTACACAAAATGGTTACATGCAGGGTACAAGGCTACTTGTCACAGGTTGTAGAGCTCCTCCAGCTCCTCAGATAGTGGGCAGGAACCTTGGATGCAGTGGGCATTTCCTCTCTTGATCGCCACACTAAGGCGCTGAAAGAGGAAACTGGCAGCTCTAGGGTCTCTAGTTGTTTCAATTAGCTTGGAACCCAGCTCCTTCAAAAAACTAACAGCACTTTTATCTCAGGCACCAAGTGTGTCTGGGGCAATGGGGACAAATTATAGTGGTGATCAAGCTCTCTGTATTTATGCGACTTGGCCGCTTCCCGGTGATTGGCAGCACCTCCTGCTTGTGCAACACTGAAGTAAACATAGGTGTTGGCTAAAGTTGAAACGCAAGTGTAGTCCCACACCAACTGTCTACCATTCTTCCAGGGGATCACCGTGATCCATCTGGGCGACTGACAGGCTCATCAGAGTTGCGGGGCATTAGGTAACGGGGCTCTCTCTCTGCTGGACAAGCGGCTGTAGTAAGCCTTCTCTTAATAATGTCATTATCCTCGCCGTGTCTTGCATGCCATCCTCCTGTCCATTGGCAAAGAAGGCCATGCCGTCCGTACCTGTCGGCCACTGCCTCGCCGCAAATACACCTGTATTCGGTGTGGATTGGGGCAGCGAGGCGGAGAGCCACGGCAATTCGGAGGGCCTGCGGTGTCAGACGAGTGCTGGTTGCCGACATTGGGGGTTGTTAATAGAAAGTCACCTGCATGGGGAGCTGCTACAGCTCTAAGTCGGGCAGTGTCATGTGGTGTTGTCGCAGCTTTTGGTCGGCAATGGGGTGATCCCAGCTGGATTGCTTATGGGCTTCAGGTGGTGGGGTTGGGGTGCTGGTCCTGCAAGAGACACCCATGTAGTGTGCAGTCTGTAAAGCTGGGATCATGTACCCCTGCCTGTTGATGTAGGTACTCAAGTAGGATTTTCTTCACCAGGTTGTCAAATGCCACTAAAGAGGACAGGAACGCTGGTACAGCAATTTACAGCAAATATATTATATTATATTATATATAATATATATTATATATATATATATATATATATATCTATATCATATATATATATATATTATATATCTTAGGTATACGTAGCAATGTGCTGCTTCCCTATTCTGTATGATTTACCACACAGTGTAGATCAAAAGCCAGCTATAAGCTCATCCAATATCCCCCACCTCACAGGACGGCCAGTCATACATAGAATCAGGAGAGATCAAGAAATGTAAGGTTGATCCATTAACCTCCACTGGCAAAATCTGGGTACAGCACAAGAATATCTTCAAATATTCCTGAGTGTGTGAAGTTATTACAGACTCAAAGTACCTCATACCATTTGGTCTGAAGTTATTGATAACAGGGCAATCATAGATATAGTGTTAGAGAGCATGTCTTCTCAGATAGGACTGAAAACAGATGTTTTTCACCCAGAGAGTTATAAACCCATGGAACCGCCTACCCGCTAAAGCCGTAAATGCCAAAATACAGTTAGAAAATATCCGCAGGACAATTGGCGGGACCTTAACAAGCCGCCTGCTTTCTGTTCTCGTCGAGGCCACTAGATAATTAGTGGCCCTTGGGTAAATTCGGGTAAAATATATACAATAATTGTCAGTGCATGTTTCTCAATCTTCCGAGCGACAAGGAAAGCTAACAATATATCTTAGAATTATGTAGGTAAAACAAAATTTACATATTTGTTTACTAAAATGTCGGTGCTGACTGTACAAGTTGAAAAAACAGTTTTACTTCGAAATATACTAATTTATAAGAAATTCGAAGTAAATAGGTGACAAGTGACCACGGATGAGCTCCGATATGCCAGCATCGTGATTGGCTACAGCTGTAAGATGAAAATGTTACCTTCTCTCTGATGGCCAACGAAAAGTCCTAGTGACATCTAGTGAGACTTAGTGAAGTTGCTAAAATCTTCGCAAGTACATCTTCCTGAATCGGACGTAGGAACGTTCTTAGGCAATACTTAAGAACCTTCGTAGCACACCGACTTACGAAGAAATACATGGAGCTTCGTTAGTCTAGGTCCATATGAGTCTGGCTAACTACTCAAGTTCTATGCCAGAATGTTGGAACCTTCTAGTCAGATAAGGCTTTAAGTTTATTTTACTAACCTATGTAGTTTTTAATACCTATAGCAACATTTGTATTGCATGTCTACCAATCGATAATTTCGAGTGATTAGCTATAATAAATCCCCCAGCTTGTGTAGGAAATTACTTGTGTGAAAATTAAACATACAGTCTACTTTAAATATTTGTTATTGAAATAAATAAACATAAGAAATAATATAGAAATTAATTATAAATATAAACCATTTAATAAATTAATAATTGTAATTAAAATAAATACATAAATACCACGAGTCAGTTTTTCCCCCCCACAGAGTAGAGCCAAGTGTGTACACTTGCCCGCCACAGTTTATTGAAAACGGGATTCAATAACGGGAGTACTGCGCTATACTTGTTGTGGTTTCAAGAAGAGGTGTCAAGTCTACCTCAGTAGAGACTGTTGAGTGATTATTGCTCCTGACGTGGGAGCTCTGAGGGTCCGTGTCTGTGTGACCGATCAGTTCACCTACTGCAGAACAGTCCACTAAGGATTATCATCTCATCTCTGATAACTGGAGGGTGAACGTTATCCAATATTGGTTGGTACAATATTGAGTTAAAATAAATAAATAAATATGTTTATTCAGAAAGGTACATACATAGAGAGATTTTACATAAGTTGATCGATTTTAGATAGAGCTAGTACATACAATTCTCTCGCTATAATCCAGTATACCTGCCACATCATCTTCATCTACAACAGCTGTGAATGGGTATGTCAGGTGTGAATTTTAATGTAATAACTCATTTCCGGGTTTATGTATTGCGCACATTAATTTTGGCGATAAAGTAAATCACCCAATCTCGCATTAGAGAATTAACTCTCAAAGAGTTTTTTTTTCCTCTCAACGGATGGGAAAAAACCCATCCCTACCCTTGTGTGGCAGTGCACAATAGAAAGTTGTTTTCACATATTCATACATTAAAACATTGATTGTAACCATGATATATAAATGTGCTTCAGCCTACAGTTTAGACCTATTGTCTTGTATATGACCCTCTGTCCTGCGTGACAGTAATACCAACATTTATCCTCACTTTAATAAGACTTAATCGAAATCCTTAGATTAGGCAAAATTGTAATTAATTTTGTCAATAAAGATGTTAATAATAATAATAATAATGAGTTTTTCTCTGTGGTAGGATCCAAGGAGATTGTGAAAGTGTAATCTGTCGGTGACAGCTCTGACCTTTCAAGGTGTCGGTTCACTAGTGGTGACCGACGACTGTGTGCGTGAATTATTACATAAACACATTTGAGTTAGGATTGTTGAACATCTGTTTACAGGAATTGTTGAGAGATTAGTTACGACGGTTGGTGACACGTAAGTGGTGTGGGTAGCGGTTGTCTCCGTGACAAGTAATATTATTTTTATTTGTGTGTATATTGATTTGTGTATGTGTATATTGATTGTGTATTGTGTTAAGTGAGACCTTGTTAGTGGCTTCTCCTTGTGACAAGCGATAATTGTCTGATTAATTATTGAAGTCATTAACATAATTAGTAAAGTCTTAACGTAATTCATTGTTTATCTTTGATGTCTGATGATTGAGTAATTAACATGATTGTGGGTTAATTAACGTAAATTAGTTGAGTAATTGAATGTCTTTGTGTCATTGTTTGAGTGAGCAATTTACTTGTGATTTAACGTATTGTTGAATATTGCTAAAGTAATATACATACAATAATACAATAACTTGTATTGTTTGTAACTTTCTTGGTGACAGTGTTTGTGCATTCATGGTTGTGTGTTCGTGTAGTTTTTTAATATTTACCAAGAGTGTTCACGTTAGTGTTTCAGGTTTGTTCACTAGTGTTCATGACCGTCCAGTGGGTCCAAGACTGTCTCTCTCTTTGTACTTGTCAGAGCGGGGGGGGGGGTCTGAAGACCGACTGTTAAGGGTGTGTTTGACGCTATTGAAGTGACACTCTTGAATTAACGTAACATGGAGACTGTGTATTAGAACGTAATTTTGTTGAATAAATTCATTTTGTTACACCTTTGATGTCATCCATCATTCTGAAGTACTGCCATCTTTATTCATTTTGCTACTTTCCATATAAAACTTGTCTTGGCTCCGAATCCAGCCATCTTAACCCCAATCACTGAATATAAAGTTTGTGTGAGGAACCCGTGAGGTGTGAGGGAGCCGGTCGGCCGAGCGGACAGCAGGCTGGACTTGTGATCCTGTGGTCCTGGGTTCGATCCCAGCGCCGGAGAGAAACGATGGGCAGAGTTTTCTTTCACCCTATGCCCCTGTTACCTAGCAGTAAAATAGGTACCTGGTTGTTAGTCAGCTGTCACGGGCTGCTTCCTGGGGAGGCCTGGAGGCCTGGTCGAGGACCGGGCCGCGGGGACACTAAAAAGCCGCGAAATCGCCTCAAGATAACCCATTCCACTACCTGCTAGATTTGCTTGCAAGCAAGTTGCAGAGTGAACGACCCAAGTGAGGAAGATCTTGTGGAAGTGAAGACCACGCCTGGCTTTCACCTTTATCTGAAGTACTAGATCTTTGGCGTTATATTAATATTTGGCGTAATATTAACCAGTAATATTTCACATTCTGGTGCCCAGCGCGGTGATAGGCTGTCTGGTAAAATTGGTCATTACACATCTGACGCTCAAGATCAGATGTGAGTGTCTGTGAGAGTGTATATCTCACATCTGACGCCCAAGACAAGGGGTCTACGACGCATATTATACTCTCACCTTCCAGATTGCTAATTTCACATCTGACTTTCCTATATGGAGCCTGTGTGTGTTAACAGTAACCCCGGAAAAACCTCTCACACTTGCACAGGATTCGACCCGGGACTCCAAATTGTGAGTGGAGAACAATTGGTGCCGAGTTTCCTGGAGCATGGAGTGCATGAGGCTGCACTTAACCGTCTCTGGGAGTCTCTATTTTATTTTGTAAATTATAAACACATTTTTATATATATGATTCAATATGTATTGGCATTGCGTATCTCGATAACTACGCTCTCCTGAATGTCTTGAAACCATATACACAAATAACGGTGCTCTTTTCTGCCTCCCAAAAATAATGTATCGTGAGACCTAGAAAATGCTTCTGGAGTTAACGGTGAAAAGATGGACCGGCCCGCGCACCGCTCCCATACGGTGCGGTAAATGTTACGTATTCCTGGCTGGCACCCCCACCTGGCCCACCTGGCTGGCACTCCCACCTGTCCCACCTGGCTGGCACTCCCACCTGGCCCACCTGGCTGGCACCCCACCTGGCCCACCTGGCTGGCACTCCCACCTGGCTAGCATTCCACCTGGCCCCCTGGCTGGCACTCCCACCTGGCCCACCTGGCTGGCACTCCCACCTGGCCCACCTGGCTGGCACTCCCACCTGGCCCACCTGGCTGGCACTCCCACCTGGCCCACCTGGCCTGGCACTCCCACCTGGCCCCACCTGGCTGGCACTCCCACCTGGCCCACCTGGCTGGCACTCCACCTGGCCCACCTGGCTGGCACTCCACCTGGCCCACCTGGCTGGCACTCCTATAACAATGGTGACAATCACTAACAACCGTTGCTACCAATTACTGTACCATTGTAATGGTTGCTATTAACTTGTAATCCCAAGGCTGAAATAATTGTACATTATAACCCCCATAAGTTGAGAGAGGTCCGCCCTCACAGCTGAAGATGCTGAAACCAGTTATCAGGAAAAGGAGAGAAATGACCAAGGGTGTTAAAGATATCTTTGCAATCAATGACAGTTCGGATCGATAAGTTCTAGATGGAACTAACACAAATGCTGCCACCACTCCTCCTAGAACTTTAATAATTAGGCTAATTGACTCGGGAGGAGAGTAGTCACCTAGCACCAGTACTTAGGGCAACTTACCTCTTGATAACTACTGGGGGAATGGAATTACTTCTGCCTTGGCTTCATGAATTATAGAGGGCATATATTCACTCATTAAATGCTATTAGAATCACAGGTAATGTCCAACACTATTCAAGATCTACATCTCGGATATTAAGGAAAATATACATATACTTGGGAGACAGTTTAAAATAAATTTATTTAATCAAGCAGATTAATTTAACCCTAAGCTAGAATAACATTATATTCCTTAAGAGATACGGTAAATGGACTTTAAGTTGTACAGGGAAAACTCTCGGGATATAAGGGATTATATGTATCAATGGCTGATACTGGAGATCTGGGGATTGTGGTTGGGGGATTGGGTCCGTGGATGCTCCAATCAGACAAGAACCCTCCTTGCCTCAACTCCCAATATGACCCCCCCTTGCCTCACCCNACTTGGCCACACAAGGCATGAGACTTGGCCACACAAGGCGCGAGACTTGGCCACACAAGGCGCCAGACTTGGCCACACAAGACATGAGACTTGGCCACACAAGACATGAGACTTGGCCACACAAGACATGAGACTTGGCCACACAACACAGACCGCTGGCCCCTTTCAGAAAGTAAACACTGGGACTAAACACGTGGAAGATCTCCCAGCAGAGTGTATGGTGATGAAGTAATGAACTAAAAGAACAAGGAGACCGACCATCACACTACTACACCATACGACTCTTTACTATCACAACACTCCCATCTCTTGGAAAAATTCACGAATCAACAACATAAAACACAAACACCACAACTTTTCAAAATTAAATTAAAACAATGAACTCCAGATTAATGAATAATTAACCATGATCATCATAGGAGTGTATCGACGGGGGCTCACACCGAGCCTAAGTCCTGTGTAGTGTTGTGAAGTTTTATATAGGTCTAAAACTATCATAAAAGGCGTGCAAGACTGCAACAGTCGCGGGAATATTAATCACTCTAGACAGCCCGCTACAATAAGGCTTCAGACGCTCCTTTGTTCCTCTCAGTAATATAGTCATTAATCTTACCGACCTGTGGACTATTAATACTGGTCACGTGACCCCTTTATGACCTTTCGTCTTGATTACAAAATGTAAAATACTAGACAATACAGTTAGGTGGAACAGATAATACATTGTGATAGATTAGGGCAAGACCTGATGTGTGTACATTGTGCTAGACAAGCTACACTCAGTTATCTTCTAGAGGTTATCTTGAGATGATTTCTGGGCTTAGCGTCCCCGCGGCCCGGTCCTCGACCATGCCTCCTGTTTGTTACACATCCCCAGGAAGCAGCCCGTAGCAGCTGTCTAACTCCCAGGTATCTATTTACTGCTAGGTATCAGGGTGAAAAAACTCTGCCAATTTGTTTCCACCTCCACCGGGGATCGAACCCGGAACCTCAGGACGACGTATCCGAAGCGCTGTCCACTCAGCTGTCAGGCTCTAGTTACACTCAGGTGACACATACATGAAGCAAGAGTGTAAGCAGGTGTAGAGGCAGCACACGACACAGGGTCAATAACACCGCCAGAGCCAACACAGTGTTTTTAATAAATGGTTCTCATACGTTTAAAAGTGAGGGTCGTGCCTATACAGTGAGTACTAACCGGACGGTCCAATAACCCGAGAAACCAAAAAACACTTCAGCCCCTCAAAGGCAGAGAGAACCAAAAACTGTAGGTAATCACACGGGAACCCTGACAAAGGGACACATTTAACCACAACACGCCAAGCATTTCACACACACACACACACCTCTCCCAACACTTACTCTTACATACACACATACACTCTTACACACTCATATACTTAAATACACACACGATGCAAGCCAGGTTAGGGGGGACATGATCACCCATACAAGATTCTCAAAAGAATTGATAGGTGGACAAAGACCGTTTAACACAAGGGACACGCGCACTAGGGGACACAAGGTGGAAATTGAATGCCCAATAAGCCATAAAGATATTAGAAAGAATTTGTTTAGTGTCAGAGTAGTTAATAAATGGAATGCATTAGGCAGTGATGTGGTGGAGGCTGACTCCATACACAGTTTCAAGTGTAGATATGATAGAGCCCAGAAGGCTCAGGAACCTGTACACCAGTTGATTGACGGTTGAGATGCAGGACCAGAGAGCCGAAGCTCAACCCCCGCAAGTACAAATAGGTGAATACACTCACATGTTTTGAGGATGATGGAAAATTAACAGAATCACAACACAATAAGTTTGTATCAAATATCTTGTGCAGCCTGAATAAGGTTCAAGGATGGTTGTAGAGATGGCTGCCAGACTTCAACTCAAATAAATGCAGATAATGAGAATTGGGAAGGACAAACAAGGCCCACTGAAAAGAATGAACCGAAAACGAGACGATTTCCAGAAACCACAAAGAAAAGGACATGGAAGTTATATATATCTTAACTTACAGACGCCTACATGAAAGGACTATCATCATCAGCATATGTGAAACTGGCAAGCATTAGAAGAGCATTCACAAACCTGGGGAAGGAGGCCATCACAACATTGTATTCGACATATATGTCACTCTAGCATGGAAGACCCGCCCACCTGCACAACCATACACCAAACAGAAAACGTCAGATGCAGGCGATGAGTCACAATAACGTGGCTGACGTATGTTGACCAGACCACACACTAGAAGGTGAAGGGACGACGACGTTTCGGTCCGTCCTGGACCAGTCTCAAGACGATAAAAACGTCAGAGTTAAGCAGGAAGGTGTGTACCACAATCGTCACGCTTATACTGTCAGTAAATATTACAACCTGTCCTCAGGGGAGGAAATCCACTCACGGAACTGGATTGAAAACTACTAAATAATTTGTGTTATTATCTAGTCTTTCTATCCGTGGTTAGGTTAAAGTTAGTTTAGGTTACGGTTAGGTTAAATTAGGTTAGGTTTCATTACGTTTTGTTTCGTTAATACAGTATATTACTGACGATAATGTGGAATATGGAAATCAAAATCTGTTTCAGTGTACCCGAGAATTTCTTTTACAGAAAACCAAATTCGTCATAGAACATTATTAGCATATATTTTTTGGTATTTTAAACCAACGATTTATAATAAAGTTATAACTTCAGAATAATTTATTTTTAGGACAAAGCTTCACTTGTCAGTTTACTTGTAGACTATATACAGAACCGTAATTTGCTTTCAGACCATCACAAATATCTAAATAACTATCCAGGTGATTTAAGAAGGGGGATGTAGTTGCTCATGGTAATGGATTTGCTGTGAGAACGGGCTGAGTATTACAGAGGTCATACCTAAGGAGCGGGTTGGTGGTGAACAAGAGTACCTGTAAGTAAGCGCCCTCATTTACGCGGGAAACATTTTAGTCAAGAGAGGTCGTCATTTTCTCTTGTTCCTTCATCAGCCTTTTACTTCGATCTTCTTGATTCTTGTCATTCATCCTTCTTCATTCATCCTTCCTCGTTACTTAACTTACCCCCCTCCCTCCCCCCCCCGGGGCACTAAACAACCCCCTCTACAAGAGAAACAAAGCACACTGCGCCACTACACCCATTAAAAAAAAGAATTACTCTGCTATTTCAATTAAGGTTCTGTCGGGCATGAAATTCCTTAACTGTTTCTCATAGGTTTCACCAGAGTCCCGAGGCATCCATGGGAGTAGGAGAGGAAGATGGTAGCGAGGGGGGGGAGGGGGAGGGAAAGTGGTATTGAGAGGGATGTGTTCTGTGGATACTTCAGGAGCAGGTGGTGGGTCACGGTACTGCAGGTGGTGGGTCACTGTACTGCAGGTGGTGGGTCACGGTACTGCAGGTGGTGGGTCACGGTACTGCAGGTGGTGGGTCACGGTACTGCAGGTGGTGGGTCACGGTACAGCAGGTGGTGGGTCATGGTACAGCAGGTGGTGGGTCACGGTACTGCAGGTGGTGGGTCACGGTACTGCAGGTGGTGGGTCACGGTACTGCAGGTGGTGGTCATGGTACTGCAGGTGGTGGGTCACGGTACTGCAGGTGGTGGGTCACGGTACAGCAGGTGGTGGGGTCACGGTACTGCAGGTGGTGGGTCATGGTACAGCAGGTGGTGGGTCACGGTACAGCAGGTGGTGGGGTCACCTCCTGCAGGTGTGGGGGTCACCTCCTGCAGGTGGGGGGGTCACCTCCTGCAGGTGTGGGGGGTCACCATCCTGCAGGTGTGGGGGGTCACCATCCTGCAGGTGTGGGGGGTCACCATCCTGCAGGTGTGGGGGGTCACCATCCTGCAGGTGTGGGGGGTCACCATCCTGCAGGTGTGGGGGGTCACCATCCTGCAGGTGGGGGGGGGTCACCATCCTGCAGGTGTGGGGGTCACCATCCTGCAGGTGTGGGGGTCACCATCCTGCAGGTGTGGGGGGTCACCATCCTGCAGGTGTGGGGGGTCACCATCCTGCAGGTGTGGGGGTCACCATCCTGCAGGTGTGGGGGTCACCATCCTGCAGGTGTGGGGGGGTCACCATCCTGGTGTGGGGGGTCACCATCCTGCAGGTGTGGGGGGTCACCATCCTGCAGGTGTGGGGGTCACCATTCTGCAGGTGTGGGGGTCACCATCCTGCAGGTGTGGGGGGTCACCATCTTACAGATGTGGGGGGTCACCATCCTTCAGGTGTGGGGGTCACCATCCTGCAGGTGTGGGGGGTCACCATCCTGCAGGTGTGGGGGGTCACCATCCTGCAGGTGGGGGTCACCATCCTATCAACCTAGCTTTACTAAGCGTCAAGTATCTCCTCCTGACTGGCTGTGTCATCAGGGTTCTCACGATCTGTGTACTCAGACACTAGCCAGAAATCCCCGTTCAATCCCCGACCGTCCAAGTGCACCATGCCTTTCCCTCCGTCCCATCCTAAATCCTTATCCTGACCACTTGGACGGTCGGGGATTGAACGCCGACCAGCATGACGCAAGACCGTCCACCCCAAGTTGTTGTTGAATCACGCCATTACTATCCAGAGGTTGAGGACGGGGAGAAGTTTCCTCAGTACTTGTTTAACTGCTTCATGAATCTGGCCTTATGTGTGTGAGGTAACTTTCCTGTACGTGACTGGACATTCCCTGACATGATTCGACATTCCCTGACATGACTGGACATTCCCTGACATGACTGGACATTCCCTGATATGACTGGACATTCCCTGACATGACTGGACATTCCCTAACATGACTGGACATTCCCTGACATGACTGGACATTCCCTGACATGACTGGACATTCCCTGACATGACTGAACATTCCCCGACATGACTGAACATTTCCTGACATGACTGAACATTTCCTGGCATGACTGAACATTCCCTGACATGACTGGACATTTCCTGGCATGACTGAACATTCCCTGACATGACTGGACATTCCCTGACATGACTGAACATTCCCCGACATGACTGAACATTTCCTGACATGACTGAACATTTCCTGACATGACTGAACATTTCCTGACATGACTGAACATTTCCTGACATGACTGAAGCTTGGCGTCCCAGTTCCAAACCTCTATCAGTAATTATCCAAATACTTATTTATAATTCAAATAAAAACTAGTTCATTATAAAGAAGGGTCCCGAGCTGCCTCTCATACCTGCTGACTAATAATTAAAATCCCAAACCCAGAATTTGCATTCATTTCCAGAAAGTCTTCCATTAACAACAAATCGTTATAGCGCTTATAATAACGCATTGACGAAGCCTTACAGTAAATTTGCTTCAACCACTTTGGGCTGGATGGACACCACAACAGCAGGGGAGACCACAGCAGCAGGGGACACCACAGCAGCAGGGAGCAGCAGGAGACACACAGCAGCAGCAGCAGCAGCAGCAGGAGACACCACAGGAACAGTGTGATAATGTAAAAGTTGGAGCGGGTAAAATGTGTTAGGGGGTGGAGGTTACTAGGCTATAAATATGGGATGGACGACGCGATCGTGTCCCTGCACGGAAGAGGAAGGACAGGGATGGAGTTTGAGAATTTACGAAGACATTAGTTTGTTGGATATTGCGGGGAAGTGTAAGAAAGATGGCCGATGGAGAAGGCTGCAATAATTGCTTGAGGAAAGTATACGAGATGCATTACAAGTGGGAGTGGGAACTCCGGCGGCAGCTTGCCTCACCAGTTCTCAGATTCGTTATTTTTCATTGTGGTAAGTGTAACTGATGGCAGACATAGGTCACAGCCGCGTTATTGTGCACTGCCCAACCTCGGTCTCTCATATTAAGGCTGTTGACTTACCAGAGTGTATTAGGCTGCTGACTTACCAGAGTGTATTAGGCTGCTGACTTACCAGAGTGTATTTAGCTGCCGGGACTGACACACACACACCAACACTCTCTCTCAACAGGTAAAGACACATCCCGACCTCGCAGACAATTTTAGTCTCGTTGGACACAACGGTGACTGAGAAGCAAAAAAAATTTTAAACTCATTCAGCTTTGGACAAAACAGTTTAACGTCGGTTTAAGGTCGGTGTGGGCTAGCAGCTGTTATCTTAGTGGCCGGCCAGCAGCTGTTGTCTTGGTGGCCAGCCAGCAGCTGTTGTCTTATAGTGGCCGGCCAGCAGCTGTTGTCTTAGTGGCCGGCCAGCAGCTGTTGTCTTAGTGGCCGGCCAGCAGCTGTTGCCTTAGTGGCCGGCCAGCAGCTGTTGTCTTAGTGGCCGGCCAGCAGCTGTTGTCTTAGTGGCCGGCCAGCAGCTGTTGTCTTATAGTGGCCGGCCAGCAGCTGTTGTCTTAGTGGCCGGCCAGCAGCTGTTGTCTTAGTGGCCGGCCAGCAGCTGTTGCCTTAGTGGCCGGCCAGCAGCTGTTGTCTTATAGTGGCCGGCCAGCAGCTGTTGTCTTAGTGGCCGGCCAGCAGCTGTTGCCTTAGTGGCCGGCCAGCAGCTGTTGTCTTGGTGGCCGGCCAGCAGCTGTTGGCCATGACAACAGCATGGTCCAGTATGAAGATGATACTCAGGCCAGGTTGGATCCTTTCATTAAAACAATTGCCTGGAGCAAGGCAACATCAACAGTTTCATCTAATCCGAGTCAAGCTGAAGCTCGACTCCCTCCAATTAATTTACCCACTTTCTCAGGAACAGACGAGGAAGATTAGAACGAATTTTGAAACAAATTCGTACACCTTGTGAACGCAAAACCATCCATACCAGAGTAGTAAATTTTCTTATATTATCAGGTGAAGCTAAATCAGTAGTATCCCATCTGAGGTTAACTAGCAACGGCTATGACCTGGCAGTACAACTCCTCAAGGATAATTATGCTGATCCAGAAGTAAGAACATCACACATAGTTTGAGCTGTTGTAGTTACACCTCGCCGGACGCTACAGCCGATTCACTCCAAGCCTTTAAGCTGGAGATAGAATCCATGATCAAGGCCCTTCAGCCTAATGGCCAGTACAACCGATGATGAGTGGGTCTTGAAAATATTCGGTAAGGCGAAAATACTTAGGGACATAATGAGACAAATGAGGGCTCACTACAACAAAAGTATTTTATCCTTTAAGTGAAATATCTGATGGTTTAGGTTTAGTAATTCATCAACTATGTAAACATGACAAATTAAAACCACCAAGTAAACCTTCAGAAACCAATAATAGTAAACAACAGAGTACAACAAGTACTCCAACTAAATCTAAACAATCTATTTCCACACCAAAGTGGAACCCAGGCAGTGTGGGCACATGTGCCGTGGGACACTCCAAGCCTATAGTTACTGTGTCACACAAGGCAGTGACTCTAAAGGGTACTGTAACCTATGAAACACGTTTGTTCTGCCAAGAGGAACATTCAGTATACCACTGCACCAATCTGTCTGATACAGGACCTCAAGTCTACCAGGTGGTGCAACCATCAGAATGTTTATGCAGCTACGTCTGTCAAGTACAAGCCATTGTGATGGACACAATTCCAACAGACCTACATGTACAAGATCTAGGAGCTACTGCCAAATTCTTGGGAAAAAGGGGAATAAAATTGGCAGATAAACTTAAGTCTGATCACCTCACCGACATAAGAATCATTGAAGGTGTATACTACTATAACAAATTTATCATTAGCCCAACTAAATATCAGGGAATAAACCTGTTAAAATTCTGCATGAGCAAATTACTCACAGGCCCAGTATTAAGCCTGAGAAAACCTATGCCTGCAAACAAACAATACAAATAAAATTTTTAATTTGTCAGCTGATTATACAACTTCAGTAGAAATATACAAAAGGAGAATACAGCTGACTTTATCAACAAAGGTTGATCTTGATACAATCATTTAAAGCTTTAGATTGGCACATCCCTAGCAAATGATATTCCATCCTCCCTAACTAATGTTAAGGACTACCTCACAGGAAACTATCCAGTCTCTCTATGCCTTACTCCCGCTAATTCCTCTGATGTTAATGAGATAATCCTTTTTCTTAAAACAAAATCAAGTGCCCTTGGTGAGATACCAACTCTAATTTACAAAACAGCCTCCAGATTTCTAGCTTCTGTCATTGCTTTGCTCTACATCAAATCACTTGAACTCCAAACATTTCCGAATATTCTAATAAAAAAAGCGAGAGTAACCCCAGTCCATAAATGTGGTGATCTCACTGATGTTAACAATTTCAGACCTATATCAATTCTACCAATCTTGTCAAAAATATTTGAAAAACTAATCAACAACAGCTTACTCTTATCTAGCTAAACACAATATACTTAGCTCTTGCGAATATGGCTTCAGATCCCAAAAAGCAC
Source organism: Procambarus virginalis (assembly GCA_020271785.1). Lineage (NCBI taxonomy): Eukaryota > Metazoa > Arthropoda > Malacostraca > Decapoda > Cambaridae > Procambarus > Procambarus virginalis. The sequence continues at coordinate 5,142,848 of WNGS01005997.1, forward strand.
TAACGATGCACTGATTAGTATGATTAAATTTATAACTTCAAAATTTTAACTTTAACTCTAAATAAAAATGAGTTCCCTACGTTGTTCCCTACATACGTAAGGCTTTTGACACTGTCAACCACCAAGACCTTCTTCTTAAATTACATCAGTGTGGAGTCGGAGGTCACTCCCTCCAATACCTTCAGTCTTACCTTAGTGACAGGCTTCAGTATGTTTCTGTGAACAATTCCCTTTCTCCAACCCTACCCACAACACATTGGTGTTCCACAGGGCAGCATACTTGGCCCTCTCCTCTTTCTCATCTATATTAATGACCATCCAAATGCCTCTCAACCCAATTTTATTTGCTGATGACAACCCTCATTTTCTCCAGTCCTATCCCTCTTATCCTGAATGATACAGTGAATACTGAAGTAAATAAAGTCCACTTTTGGCTAACTGCTAAGAAACTCACCCTTAACATTGACAAAACCTTCCATATTTTGTTTGGTAATAAATCCTCAGATCAAATTAATCTAAGAGTAAACAATATCCAAATTAGTAACAAAGTAAAAGGTAAATTCCTTTGTGTTCGCATCGATAACAAGCTAAATTTCCAGGGCCACATTCAAAATATAGCAACAAAAATTCTAAAACTTGGCATTCATTCTAAGATCAGATATTATGTAACTTGCCCTGCCGTAGTAACGCTCTATTACTCTCTCATCTATCCGCATCTCAATTATGGTATTTGTGCTTTGGGTTCTACTACCCAAAATCATCTACGTCCTCTAATTACTCAACACAAAGCTGCTATTATTACAATAACAAACTCTGGCCCCAGACTGCACTCGACACCCTTACTTAAATCTCTGAATGTTAAATATTAAGTCACTGCACATCCTCTCAAGTGCACTCTATATATTTCAAACTATGAACTGTAATGCCAATCCTGACCTTAAACGTTTCCGAAAAGGTTATAACAGAACCCATGGGTACCACACCAAAAACTTACACCTATTTAATATTTCAAGAGTGTGACTTAACCAAACTAGAAATGCTCTGCAAACCAAGGGACCCAGAATGTGGAATGACCTTCCCAATCAGTTTATGAGGCAGTACTTAGTTTTTTCTTAAACTCCATGTAACCTACCTTACCCCCTCAATGTAAATCCACGTCTTGCTATTTTCAAACAGCACTGTTTGTTGACCAACTTGTTTAACTACTGATTTCCACCATGTTTTGTTTTTCTCCTCCCATTTTTCTTTTTTTTTCAACTCAATTTATACTTTGATCTCATTTAGTATTAAGTTTTAGTCTAGTTTTTTCCACACCTTGCCGGAAACACTTTGCGTATTAGTGTCTTTAGGCATTGTATGTACTAGCTCTATCTAGAACTCTAACATTATATTCTTAACTCATCTCGTATGTATGTACTTTCACCTGAATAAATATTTGATTTCATGTGTTCATGTGGCCTCGGTGGCAAATCAGTGAACAGTAACCTAAACAGCTACAAGTCACTGATCCCACTGCAGTCACAGAATCATACTTGACTGTAGTAATTGATCACATTCAGTCCTCTGGGTTAAATATAGTTTAATTAGGCTAGAAACATAGCCTCACAAGAGTTAGCAGGGAAATGAAATCTTCTAAAGACTTCCAACACCTGCAACTCTAGTGCCAGACATCCGTCCTGTACAAACTGATGCACAAATGTGCCATTTACTAACTACTAACCTAAAATTAATCTAATAATTCTGAAGAGGAGTATCAGTGTTCGTTGGTTCTAATTATTGGACTCCAACCCATGTTTCCCCCCCCCCTCCCAGAATTATGTCAGAAAAAACGACACCATTTATTAACCTTTAATACAATATGAAGATAATATTACTGCTGATTTTGTATTAACAATTAGACAAATTATCTTATTTATTCAAAGAAAACGAGGATACCATTGCCACATTCCCATTAAATTCACCAGCTAATAATAATGTGAATTCTTCTTAAAACATCAGTCTCTCGACTGCAAACATCATAAAAACATTTCCCTGGAACAAACTTAATTATCAGTACTAAAACAATATAATTATAAACCCTCTTTCGTTTTCTTGAAAATAACGCTTCTGGAGAAGACCCCCGATTCGGGAAGGAAGAGGGAGTAGCCATTTTTCAACCTGGAACGGAAAACATGTCGTGTTGGCCTCCTGAGGATTTGTGAACAGCAAGTTATTCTCGTGGAGTTGGACAGCACAAATCGACAATAACTTATCCAGGAAGGCATTGTAACCGTACAGTATTCATAATATGTTATAAAAACTCTTATTTATTATGTAATATGCTGCTTACGGTTATGCTGTATGAACAAAAAAATCCAAGGGTGAGCAATAATTTTACCTTTTCATTTCAGAATATTATATACATGTAAACGGAATAATTTATATGTAGCAAATGTTCCGGTGCAAACTCGTTGACAGGTAAATTGAGATGTGAAGTTATTAACGTGGAGTCACTCAGAGGAGACCACGTGCCCGATCTTGTCCCATCCTGCACAAAACACCGCGAAACCTGGGGCCAGATTCACGAAGCAGTTACGCACGTACTTAGGAACGTTTATCTTCTTAGCATCTTCGTATTGGCTACGTCAGGATTCAGGTAGGCATTTAAGTATGAAAATCTTTGTAAGTAAACACCGTCGTACTAAGAGCGGTCTAGACCACTGGCAGCTTTACATAAACTGGATATAACTCAATTTTTCTCTACTACACAAACCGGAGGATTGATTTTATTATAAAACAACATTTTTTGCTGGCGAGTCTCATCAAGAAAGGGTCCTTCATGTTAACTATATATGCATTCACTGCTTGAAACTTGTAGTAAATATGTCTTTTATGATAGAATTAGTTTTATANCCAGGTAGCTAGGCGCCATCACCCTGTGCTGCTCAGTAACACCAGGTAGCTAGGCGCCATCACCCTGTGCTGCTCAGTAACACCAGGTAGCTAGGCGCCATCACCCTGTGCTGCTCAGTAACACCAGGTAGCTAGGCGCCATCACCTTGCTGCTCAGTAACATCATAGCTAGGTGCCATCACCCTGTGCTGCTCAGTAACATCAGGTAGCTAGGCGCCATCACCCTGTGCTGCTCAGTAACACCAGGTAGCTAGGCGCCATCACCCTGTGCTGCTCAGTAACATCAGGTAGCTAGGCGCCATCACCCTGTGCTGCTCAGTAACACCAGGTAGCAAGGCGCCATCACCCTGTGCTGCTCAGTAACACCAGGTAGCAAGGCGCCATCACCCTGTGCTGCTCAGTAACATCAGGTAGCTAGGCGCCATCACCCTGTGCTGCTCAGTAACACCAGGTAGCTAGGCACCATCACCCTGTGCTGCTCAGTAACACCAGGTAGCTAGGCACCATCACCCTGTGTTGCTGTGTCACGGGGGAAGACATAGGACAGAGCCTCGTGGAGCTCCACCGATGACACCATCATTATTCTGTCTATTGTCACCTCTGTACTCCCTGTCCCTCATGTGGAGGTCGGCGCTTAACCCCTGTGTACACCAGCCTCATGGTATGTATCTGTAGTTATGCTCACAGTATTTCATTTACTGAGAAAATGTCAAATCTAATGTTATCAGTGTATGTGTATTAACCCTTTATTATGATGTTCAGTAGGACATGGCAACCGGAATCAGACCTGGGACCAGATTCACGAAGCAATTACGCAAGCATTTACGAACCTGTCCATCTTTTCTCAATCTTTGCCGGCTTTGTTTACAATTATTAAACAGTTAATGAGCTCCGAAGCACCAGGAGGCTGTTCCGGTGCCCCCAGGAATCACATGAGACAAGCCCATGACATCACCCTAACAAGAGAAATGTTGAACAAAAATACATGCATAACAGACAAAACCAAAGATGCAAGAAGATTACAAATTCTTGAAGCAATTCACATAATAGAACAACCTACCATGAACACCCAAATCACGGAACTATTTACTCTACCCACCATGAGAGTAAGGACAAGACCAGAACATAACGATGCCAACACAGAAGACAATGTTCAACATAACAGGCCAGTTACACTGGATTAATCGTTGTATGTAGATTCGAGCTGCCTCGTATGGGCCAATAAGCCTTCTGCAGTTACCTCTATTCTTATGTTCTTATGTTTCACCCCACATTTATCCCTTATGTATCCCCCCATGTTTTCACCTTTATTGTCTTATCACCTGACCCAGTGCGGGTATAAAATCAACCAGCATTGTAAAAACTCTCACGGGAGACATCATCTGTCCACGGGGCTAACCATAGCCCGTGCTACTTGGAACTTGTTCCGAGTAGCTGAATCTATAACAACAACACGTAAAAACTCTTCACTTGAGAATGAACCATGGAGGTTCGAAACGTTGTGCAAATTGTATAAATAAGTGTAATACATTCTCTAGTAATTCACCTCTTTTCTTCACCCTGAAATTACGAAAATGAGTTTTGGAGAACTCCTATTTCAGCTAAGCTCTGATGCTAAGAAAATAGTTAGAGGGATAGAAGCCCTAAATCAGAAGATAGTAAATACAGAATATGCGGTCATATTCAATGAGACATGTTTAAAAGAACACCTGTTGCCAGTATACACCAATATTATATATATATATATATATATATATATATATATATATATATAATATATATATATACATATATATATATATATATATATATATATATATATATATATATATATATATATACACACATTTTATATATGCCCGTTTACTTATTCTTATCTTGCTATTATACATGTTTGTAGCAGCTAGGGGCGTTCTGGTGTATTACCTTAAGGGCCTCGTGGAGCTCCACCGATGACACCATCACTATTCTGTCTATTGTCACCTCTGTACTCCCTGTCCCTCATGTGGAGGTCGGCGCCTCCTCATGATCTTATCCTTAGGCCATTTTGTCATTGCCAATTGATGCACGAGCTGTAGGTACTACGACTGGTGACACCTCACAACACAGGGACCTCGCAGCACCTCTGGGGCCTCACTAGGCTACCTTCAGTCCCCAGAAAGCGGGAGGCAGAACGACAGGTGTCAAACAGCGGCAGGTGTCAAACAGCGACAGGTGTCAAACAGCGACAGGTGTCAAACAGCGACAGGTGTCAAACAGCGGCAGGTGTCAAACAGCGGCAGGTGTCAAACAGCGGCAGGTGTCAAACAGCGACAGGTGTCAAACAGCGGCAGGTGTCAAACAGCGGCAGGTGTCAAACAGCGACAGGTGTCAAACAGCGACAGGTGTCAAACAGCGACAGGTGTCAAACAGCGACAGGTGTCTATCTCGGACACCTGGTTATATAATTATCCAACTATTCCTGCGATCATTTGGGTTCTGACCTGCGTTCAGCGTGGAGGAAACAAGATCAATATTCTAGTCCTCTTGAAACGCGAGGCTACGTTCCCCGATTTCAATAAATCTTTATTCCTGAACTTGAGTGGTCAATACCCTACTGCCAGGCTTTGACATATAAATGCCCTGGCATAACCGTAATGAAGGTACATGCAAACACAGCGTTTAAAACTAAAAAGAACATTTACTGACCAAAGGAATACGTAACTAATAATTTGTCTTGAATAGCCTCTATCAAGCCTGCAATCAACGGCCGTTTTCGACCTTCATTAATACTAACGTAACTCAATTTACATTTATAGTCTCAATGTATCCTACAACATGAGTGTATACAATTGTATACCTGCTTGATGGGGTTCTGGGAGTTCTTATATAATCATAACAAATTCCTACAGGTTCCCTTGGGAACGCCTATTCAACAAGTGGGAAGGGAAGGGCAGATTACTTAGCTAGGAAACGATGATGTCTCCAGTGGTCCGTAGCCTCCATGGGTCGCCAGCTCACTGAAGTCCCATCACCACATCCTCGGCTGCCACCTGGCTCCCACGTATCCTCGTCCTTCCTTAGGTAACAGACGGGGCGCCGATCCTCTCGTCTCACTGGGGGACACGATCACTGGGGCGTCCAACGCTGGTGTCAACACTGGATTTCCCCTCGACCCTCATCGTTCCGCGGGATATACCTTTCCCCGGTACATCTTGAGATAATTTCGGGGCTTAACGTCCTCGCGGCCCGGTCCTCGACCAGGCCTCTTTTTTTTGTTACACACCCCCCAGGAAGCAGCCCGTAGCAGCTGTCTAACTCCCAGGGACCTATTTGCTGCTAGGTAACAGGGCGAAAGAAACATTTTGCCCATTTGTCTCCGCCTCCACCGGGGATCGAACGCGGAACCTCAGGACTACTGATCCGAAGCTATGTCCACTCAGCTGGCAGGCGCACCTTTACCCTTGGGTCGCCTAAAGTCAGTGCCCAGTGCACACTGACTCAACGCCATGTTAGAAAATATTACAACGGCTGACTTCACTAGTCGCGTCAGTTTGTTCACCATTGTCTTAATAAGGAAGAGTTAATAATTTCTGTTACACTTGCTCGCCTCACTGGTTACTATAGATTTGTTCCGCGTCAACAAACGAGTGTCCTCAGCCTCGATGGCACAGTTAAATGAAACCCTCCCTTCCTAGGGTCACAGTCGACGTTCCACTTGCATCTACAGGTGAAAATCAAAAGGGACACTCGCTTACAGTGACCCGTGTCGTGTCTGTACTAGCCTCTTCAATGGCTACTCCTTGAGGATTCATACACCCCGAGTCATTACCACTTCCAGCGCTCACTGGTCGGGACTGTCACTTGGCTTCGACGGTCAGTCCATTCACGTTGACCCACCAAGATCCAAGTGAAGGTACTTTGCAATTCCCTCCACTGAATCTGGCATGCTATCGAATTTCTTCTACTCTCGGCAGGTTCCTTCGTTGACGATACTCGTTCGACCTTATTTTAAATATCGGCAACACCGGGTTGCATGGCGTCTTCACCCTGTGCTGCTCGGCAACACATAGTAGTCCGGCGTCTTCACCCTGTGCTGCTCGGCAACACATAGTAGCCCGGCGTCTTCACCTTGTGCTGCTCGGTAACACATAGTAGCCCGGCGTCTTCACCTTGTGCTGCTCGGTAACACATAGTAGCCCGGCGTCTTCACCCTGTGCTGCTCGGTAACACATAGTAGCCCGGCGTCTTCACCCTGTGCTGCTCGGTAACACACAGTAGCCCGGCGTCTTCACCCTGTGTTGCTCGGTAACACACAGTAGCCCGGCGTCTTCACCTTGTGTTGCTCGGTAACACACAGTAGCCCGGCGTCTTCACCCTGTGTTGCTCGGTAACACACAGTAGCCCGGCGTCTTCACCCTGTGTTGCTCGGTAACACACAGTAGCCCGGCGTCTTCACCCTGTGCTGCTCGGTAACACACAGTAGCCCGGCGTCTTCACCCTGTGCTGCTCGGTAACACCAGAGAAGAGGAAAATTGACAAAGGAGAATGTGTGTGAGAGCGAGTAACTAGGGGGGGCGTGTTTCTGTGAACGCTAGAGAGCGTTCATATAAATGTGTATGTAACTATGGGGCCATGCGTGTACATGCGTGACCTACATGAACTATATACACACGGTGACGACAGGCGCAGGGCGAGGGGACCCTGCCCTAGTGAAGGTCCAGCTGACGTTCCGTGTCCGGAGATAATGCCCAGCCCTGATAATTAGTCATAAAGTCCAGATTAGTGGACACACGTGTTGTTCACGCCCCACCCAAGTTATATATCACTCATACAAGAAAACACAACACGAAACTATATTATATATATATATATATATATATATATATATATATATATATATATATATATATATATATATCTTTTTATATCACGTGATTCAACAAGAGGCTCACAACAGTCACTATACAAGGCACTTAATGATGAGTCACACAGTTACTAGTCTTGCTCCACACCCACCCAACTGGGCGGCAGCTTTACAGTCATGTGCTCCACACCCACCCAACTGGGCGGCAGCTTTACAGTCATGTGCTCCACACCCACCCAACTGGGCGGCAGCTTTACGGTCATGTGCTCCACACCCACCCAACTGGGCGGCAGCTTTACAGTCATGTGCTCCACACCCACCCAACTGGGCGGCAGCTTTACAGTCATGTGCTCCACACCCACCCAACTGGGCGGCAGCTTTACAGTCATGTGCTCCACACCCACCCAACTGGGCGGCAGCTTTACAGTCATGTGCAGGCTGCACCTACAGTAAGCAAATGTTGGATACTTGGCTAAGATTCCTGGCAGCACATCATTATGAATGAAGAACTTACACATTTCTTGGACACTATTGATGGTGTTATCTCTGAATTCTGCGATTTGTTCACATTCCATTATATAATGACGCAAAATATGCTAATAATTCTGCTTACATTTAGTCACATATATATCAGCAGATGTTACACACTCCCAGAGGTACTTGTAGCCGAGCCTAAGCCTAGCAGTGGTATCATATAAAAGTCTGCTAACCTTATTGGATGACCCCATAGACGTGCGGTTCTTCCTGCATAATAGAATGACGATAGATGGAGTAACTGGTGTACACTTCACTTTGTCTCAACTCGGTAGAGATATGCAGTCGATGAGTCACAATAACGTGGCTAATGTTGACCAGTCTACATACTAGAAGGTGAAGGGACGACGACGTTTCGGTCCGTCCTGGACCATTCTCAAGTCGATTGTCACAATCGACTTGAGAATGGTCCAGGACGGACCGAAACGTCGTCGGTAGAGATTTCGTTATCCGGTGCTGTAGGGTGAGGTCTGGGTCTGTGGGTAGGCAAGGTATTGAAGTCGTTATTCTGTATATTTAGGGGGGGATGGTGCTCTTTTCTTTTATGAGTATAGCTTCCAGTGTTTGCAGTCTAGACTACAAACACTGGAAGAGGAAGAGACAGATCAGAGAGAGAGAGAGAGAGAGAGAGAGAGAGAGAGAGAGAGAGAGAGAGAGAGAGGGGGGGGAGGAGGGGAAGAGTGGACACAGTGTTTGGCCACACAAGGCGTGAGACTTGGCCACACAAGGCGCGAGACTTGGCCACACAAGACATGAGACTTGGCCACACAAGGCATGAGACTTGGCCACACAAGGCGCGAGACTTGGCCACACAAGACATGAGACTTGGCCACACAAGACATGAGACTTGGCCACACAAGGCGCGAGACTAGGCCACACAAGACATGAGACTTGGCCACACAACACAGACCGCTGGCCACTTTCAGAAAGTAAACACTGGGACTAAACACAGTAAAGATCTCCCAGCAGAGTGTATGGTGATGAAGTAATGAACTAACAAAGAACAAGGAGACCGACCATCACACTACTACACCATACGACTCTTTACTATCACAACACTCACATCTCTTGGAAAAATTCACGAATCAACAACATAAAAACACAAACGCCACAAACTTTTCAAAATTAAATTAAACAATGAACTCCAGATTAATGAATAATTAACCATGATCATCATAGGAGTGTATCGACGGGGGCTCACACCGAGCCTAAGTCCTGTGTAGTGTTGTGAAGTTTTATATAGGCTCTAAAACTATCATAAAAGGCGTGCAAGACTGCAACAGTCGCGGGAATATTAATCACTCTAGACAGCCCGCTACAATAAGGCTTCAGACGCTCCTTTGTTCCTCTCAGTAATATAGTCATTAATCTTACCGACCTGTGGACTATTAATACTGGTCACGTGATCCCTTTATGACCTTTCGTCTTGATTACAAAATGTAAAATACAAGATAATACAGTTAGGTGGAAAAGATAATACATTGTGATAGATTAGGGCAAGACCTGATGTGTGTACATTGTGCTAGACAAGCTACACTCAGTTATCTTCTTGAGGTTATCTTGAGATGATTTCTGGGCTTAGCGTCCCCGCGGCCCGGTCCTCGACCAGGCCTCCTGTTTGTTACACATCCCCAGGAAGCAGCCCGTAGCAGCTGTCTAACTCCCAGGTATCTATTTACTGCTAGGTAACAGGGGCATCAGGGTGAAAGAAACTCTGCCAATTTGTTTCCACCTCCACCGGGGATCGAACCCGGAACCTCAGGACGACGTATCCGAAGCGCTGTCCACTCAGCTGTCAGGCTCTAGTTACACTCAGGTGACACATACATGAAGCAAGAGTGTAAGCAGGTGCAGAGGCAACACACGACACAGGGTCAATAACACCGCCAGAGCCAACACAGTGTTTTTAATAAATGGTTCTCAATACGTTTAAAAGTGAGGGTCGTGCCTATACAGTGAGTACTAACCGGACGGTCCAATAACCCGAGAAACCAAAAAACACTTCAGCCCCTCAAAGGCAGAGAGAACCAAAAACTGGAGGTAATCACACGGGAACCCTGACAAAGGGACACATTTAACACAACACGCCAAGCATTTCACACACACACACTCTCTCCCAAACACTTACTCTTACATACACACACTCTTACACACTCATATACTTAAATACACACACGTCGTTGCAAGTCAGGTTAGGGGGGACATGATCACCACATACAAGATTCTCAAAAGAATTGATAAGGTGGACAAAGACCGTTTATTTAACACAAGGGGCACGCGCACTAGGGGACACAGGTGGAAACTGAGTGCCCAAAATGAGCCATAAAGACATTAGAAAGAATTTGTTTAGTGTCAGAGTAGTTAATAAATGGAATGCATTAGGAAGTGATGTGGTCGAGGCAGACTTCATACCCACTTTCAAGTGTAGATATGATAGAGCCCAATAGGCTCAGGAACCTGTACACCAGTTGATTGACGGTTGAGATGCAGGACCAGAGAGCCGAAGCTCAACCCCCGCAAGCACAAATAGGTGAGTACACTCACACGTTTTGAGGATGATAGAAAATTAACAGAATCACAACACGCTAAGTTTGTATCAAATATCTTGTGCAGCCTGAATAAGGTTCAAGGGTGGTTGTAGAGATGGCTGCCAGACTTCAACGCAAATAAATGCAGATAATGAGAGTTGGGAAGGGACAAACAAGGCCCACTGAAAAGAATGAACCGAAAACGAGACGATTTCCAGAAACCACAAAAGAAAAGGACATGGAAGTTGTATATATCTTAACTTACAGACGCCTACATGAAAGGACTATCATCATCAGCATATGTGAAACTGGCAAGCATTAGAAGAGCATTCACAAACCTGGGGAAGGAGGCCATCACAACATTGTATTCGACATATATGTCACCCTAGCATGGAAGACCCGCCCACCTGCACAACCATAAACCAAACTAAAACGTCAGATGCAGGCGATGAGTCACAATAACGTGGCTGACGTATGTTGACCAGACCACACACTAGAAGGTGAAGGGACGACGACGTTTCGGTCCGTCCTGGACCATTCTCAAGACGATAAAAACGTCAGAGTTAAGCAGGAAGGTGTGTACCACAGCCGCCACGCTTATACTGTCAGTAAATATTACAACCTGTCCTCAGGGGAGGAAATCCACTCACGGAACTGGATTGAAAACTACTAAATAATTTGTGTTATTATCTAGTCTTTCTATCCGTGGTTAGGTTAAAGTTAGTTAGGTTACGGTTAGGTTAAATTAGGTTAAGTTTCATTACGATTGTATCGTTAATACAGTATATTACTGACGATAATGTGGAATAGGAAATCAAAATCTGTTTCAGTGTACCCGAGAATTTCTTTTACAGAAAACCAATTCGTCATACAACATTATTAGCATATATTTTTTTGGTATTTTAAACCAACGATTTATAATAAAGTTTATAACTTCAGAATAATTATTTTTAGGACAAAGCTTCACTTGTCAGTTTACTTGTAGACTATACACAGAACCGTAATTTGCTTTCAGACATCACAAATATCTAAATAACTATGCAGGTGATTTAAGAAGGGGGATGTAGTTCTCATGGTAATGGATTTGCTGTGAGGACGGGCTGAGTATTACAGAGGTCATATCTAAGGAGCGGGTTGGTGGTGAACAAGAGTACCTGTAAGTAAGCGCCCTCATTACGCGGGAACATTTTTTAGTCAAGAGAGGTCGTCATTTTCTCTTGTTCCTTCATCAGCCTTTACTTCGATCTTCTTGATTCTTGTCATTCATCCTTCTTCATTCATCCTTCCTCGTTACTAAACTTACCCCCCTCCCTCCCCCCCCGGGGCACTAAACAACCCCCTCTACAAGAGAACAAAGCACACTGCGCCACTACACCCCATTAAAAAAAAGAATTACTCTGCTATTTCAATTAAGGTTCTGTCGGGCATGAAATTCCTTAACTGTTTCTCATAGGTTTCACCAGAGTCCCGAGGCATCCATGGAGTAGGGGAGGAAGATGGTAGCGAGGGGGGGGGGGGGAGGGGGGGGAGGGAAAGTGGTATTGAGAGGGATGTGTTCTGTGGATACTTCAGGAGCAGTGGTGGGTCACGGTACTGCAGGTGGTGGTCACGGTACTGCAGGTGGTGGGGTCATGGTACAGCAGGTGGTGGTCACGGTACTGCAGGTGGGGGGTCACGGTACTGCAGGTGGTGGGTCACGGTACAGCAGGTGGGGGTCACGGTACTCCAGGTGGTGGGGTCATGGTAACAGCAGGTGGTGGGTCACGGTACTGCAGGGGGGTCATGGTACTGCAGGTGGTGGGTCACGGTACTGCAGGTGGTGGTCACGGTACTGCAGGTGGTGGGTCACGGTACTGCAGTGGTGGGTCACGGTACTGCAGGTCGTGGGTCACGGTACTGCAGGTGTGGTCACGGTACTGCAGGTGGTGGGTCACGGTACTGCAGGTGGTGGTCACGGTACTGCAGGTGGTGGGTCACGGTACTGCAGGTGTTGGTCACGGTACTGCAGGTGGTGGGTCACGGTACTGCAGGTGGTGGGTCACGGTACAGCAGGTGGGGTCACGGTACAGCAGGTGGTGGGGTCATGGTACAGCAGGTGGCGGGTCACGGTACAGCAGTGGGTGGGGTCACGGTACAGCATGTGGTGGGTCACGGTACTGCAGGTGTTGGTCACGGTACTGCAGGTGGTGGGTCACGGTACTGCAGGTGGCGGGTCACGGTACTGCAGGTGGTGGGTAACGGTACTGCAGGTGGTGGGTCCCGGTACTGCAGGTGGTGGGTCACGGTACTGCAGGTGGTGGTTCACGGTACTGCAGGTGGCGGTTCACGGTACTGCAGGTGGCGGGTCACGGTACTGCAGGTGGTGGGGTCACCTCCTGCAGGTGGTGGGGTCACCTCCTGCAGGTGGTGGGGTCACGGTACAGCAGTGGTGGGCCACGGTACTGCAGGTGGTGGGTCACGGTACTGCAGGTGGTGGGTCACGGTACTGCAGGTGGTGGGTCACGGTACTGCAGGGGTGGGTCACGGTACTGCAGGTGGTGGGTCCGGTACTGCAAGTGGTGGGTCACGGTACTGCAGGTGGTGGGTCACGGTACTGCAGTGTGGTGGTCACGGTACGCCAGGTGGTGGGTCACGGTAC